>WYDI02036967.1:0-21712 GCA_009867235.2 Psittacus erithacus | reverse complement strand
TGTGAGGGTGACTGAGCATTGGAACAGGTTGCCCAGGGAGGTTGTGGGGTCTCCTTCCCTGGAGACATTCAAGAGCCGTCTGGACCCAGTCCTAATCAAGCTGCTCTAGGTGATCCTGCTTGAGCAGGACTAGATGACCTCCAGTGGTTCCTTCCAGCTTCAACCGTTCTGTGATTCTGTGAAAATACAAATAGCATGCCAGCACTGTATCTAAAAACACACACAAAAAAGAAGTCTAAGCTTTCATTTTTATTATGGAATTTTGTATAATTTTTACCTTTTAAAATGTCAGGTCAGAGCAATTTTAATGTATTCAAAAAGCCATAAAAAAAGAATTTTGCAATAAAGTTTTCTTTTTCACTTCTTCCTAATTCAGATAAAGCACAAATCATTCTTAAACCCCTTTTATATATTCCCTGACTTCCTTTTTTCAGTAATGATCCTGCATCATCAAATAAAGCAGATAAAACAGAAGGGGTGGTGTGTGTATGTGTGTGTCTATGCTTGAAGGTAATATTATTTCTGAGCAAAGGTCATGTTGGTAACATAAGTTTTATTATATTTTGTTATATTTTCTATTTGCTTCTGATCTATTTATTCACTTTGAAAAAGTATAATTTAATAAAATAAGCCATTGATATACACAGCTATATTTCTAACTGTAAATAATTTAAAGAGGAGAAAATACCAATTGCCAGTGTAATGGTCCATAACAGGAGTAAGATTTCACTGTCACTGGATTTTATTTTATTTTTTTTTCATTTTATCAAGGTTTTTTTTACTTTCTTTTTGCATAAAATATTTGTAGTTAGGCATTTGGAATGACAATGTTAATTTGGCAAGAAGTTTATATCCAGCTGTATATTATTTTTCTATAGCATTGTTGTAGGCATTTTTTTCTGTAAGAAGTATGCTTTTCAATCTTGAAAGAGTGGTTAATGCAGCATTTGTGTGCAGTTGTGTTTCAGTCATTTGAGGAGACTGGTTAGCTTTCATCTTTTGAATTTGAGAGCAGTTAAGCTGGTTCTTAATTGGTTTTGGAGGTACCCACAGTTATGGGACCAGAAAAATGTCCTAATCCCTGAATTTCCTGATAAAACACACCTTTGGAAACCTGAACCAAGAAAGCAGTTTTATTACTGAAAGGGGACTTCACAGAGAACACTGAACCTCCCAAAAATTACCTGCTTAGTGACATACGAGATAATGATAGCAAAAAAATCACAGCTTCCTTGCGTCTGAGAAGAGTGTTCAGGGAGTGAGAGATGAGGAGATACACAGAACCTGTTTGACAGTCCCATCCTTTTTAGAAACTTTTTATTTCTATCTTGCTGTGAAGAGGCTGCCAAGGATAACAGGTTTAAGAATTATCCCATAGTGAAGTGGTTTTTTATTGTAATCTTCATATCTGCAATAGTAAATCATGGCTGGCAGCAGTAGAATGTGAGAAACTCAGTCCAAAGTCAATTAGCAAATTTTATTAGTATTGAATAAAGTTCAGAGTTAATGGGAGTTACCCATCATTGTTTAGAGCTTGATTTTGATCTATGCTGAGCATCTGCATGGTCAGTGGAAATTAGAGGGATTTTGGGGCACTTAATGTCTTTGTGAAAGGGATTTTGGGGCACTTAATATCTTTGTGAAAGGGATTTTGGGGCACTTAATGTCTTTGTGAAAGGTGTGTGCAGAGAACAGGGTTGGAGCTTACCACATGCTCCGTGCATGACTAAGCAGAGCACAGATGCAGGGCATCTAACCCTGAGAGCACAAGGGAGCAGCTCAGGCAGTCTTTTTTTCTATTTGTTCTTCCTTGGTCTGATGCTGTGTCA
This sequence comes from Psittacus erithacus, assembly GCA_009867235.2. Classification (NCBI taxonomy): domain Eukaryota; kingdom Metazoa; phylum Chordata; class Aves; order Psittaciformes; family Psittacidae; genus Psittacus; species Psittacus erithacus. Next base: position 19,883 of record WYDI02036967.1, on the reverse strand, counting down.
GTTAGGGTCATCACAGAGAAGTGATTTTGTATGGTTCTGTTGACTGAGGCCTTTCCCCCTCTTCCTTCATCTCCTCTGCCTTGTAAATTCAGCAATGTGATTACTTTAAAAAGGCAGTAGTTTAAATTGTAGATTGATATATGAGTAGCTAGCAGTGGTATGCTTATTGTGACTTTTTTTTCTTTCCTAGTGTAAAACTCTCTCTGGCGTCTGTGATCACATTATCTCACTCTCTTCTGATCCACTGGTTTCCCAGTCTGCCCACCTTGAAGTGATCCAGCTTACAAACATCAAGCCAAGTGAAGGGCTGGTAAGAAGTACGCAGTTAAACAAACCCATCATCCAGGATGAGAAAGTGATTTTTTTTTTTTTTTAATAAATTTCATATATGGAAAAGAATAGAAGATTTTAACCTTTTCTATTTCAAAGTCTGAAAAGGGTTTGAAAATAGTTTCTCTTGCTAGTTTGGTTTCTCATGCAGCTGGACTAACAGGGAAGTATTTTGTAAGGCTGACCAATATATGCAAAGACTTTAGAGAACAGGGAGAAATGAGTGAGAAGTTCTTGCCATTTATACCAGCTTCTGAAAAATTGTTCAGATTGTTCGAGGATGTTGAAGTCTGAAGGGATTTAAATTACTAAGATGAACTCAACCAAGAAGTTTGCGTGGGTTTATACACAAAAGCTGTCAAATTCTGGAATATGCTTCATAGTATCTCTGAGATATAATGTTATTTTATAAGTTATTCAAGCGCTCTACAGTGCTGCGGAGAAGTAGCTTATAGAATTTATTGCAAGAACTCTGCATGCTTAATCAGGTGCTTGTAAAGGCTCAGTGCAGTGCAGCCATCCTATGTTTGAAGTTCAAGAGTTGACCACTGATCTTTTGTTTACTTAAATATTCAACACCCACTGCATGGAAAAAAACAACACTGGTGACAATTGCAGCAGTATGACTTTACATCACTAATAATATCTCTTCCCACAATCCTTGGAGGTAGTAAAAGGTGATCAGAATACAGTTACTGATTTTTTGCCTGATTAAATAACTTTTTCAAGTTCTGTCCAAGTTTATTCTCATTGTATTTTCTTGATAAGGACTACTGCTGCACTCTTTGCAGCAGGTTTTTGAAGTTGTTTGGATGGTATTGTTTTGAAGAGCATTTTGGATTGTAGGTTGATTGTTGTTGGGTTTTGGCATTTGGTTTGGATTTTTTACAAATTTGGTATGCCAGGGTATTTAGAGCAATTATACACTAGGTTAATTATCCATTCTTTTTGGAAAATCGCAATTAAAATATGAGAAACCCCCAAACATATAGGTGAGTAAATATTGCCCCACCCTTTGCTTTAGTCTGCTTTTTGTTTCTGTTTTCCCATCCCCCACTGGCTTTCTTTTGAGCTCTGAATCCATTTCACACTAGTCCTCCAGGATTTCAGCTTTTCATGGATTCTCTCCTCCCTCTTTCCTATAATTTTAACTCTTTTTCACCAGCTCACTGCAGTCAACTTTTTGAAATCCTATCTTTTACTGTAATGAAGAGATGTGCTTCTCCCTTCTCTTGATCAACTTATTTGGAGTTTTGTCCATTTTCATCTGAACATTTATTTCGTTTCCTTTCTGTCTCATGGCTGGTTTTTGTTTGGTTTTTCTTTTTTTTTCCCTCTTTTAAGTCTTTGTGTAGGGTGATGTTAAGCCCCAGTGACTGAAAAATGTTTAGTGGTATTTTTGTAAGAATGTGCTTCATGGGTCTGTTCCTGCTGGGTAGCTGATGAGATAAAGAATCTCCTCCCACTCTGTGCCTCTGTTTTACACCCCCTGTCTGTCTTGTCTGTTTAAACTGGAAGCTTTTGAAACAGGGCTTTTTCTTTTAATATCTGTTTATGAACCAACTGAACAGGGACTTGGTGCTGACTAAGGATTATCATGTCATTGTCATAAAAATAATTATATGTATTCTTAAAAAATGGAAAATGCCAACTGTGCAGTATACAAGCCTTAGAAGGATACGTGCTATTTTAGTACAGTCATATTTTTTCCCCTTCATCCTTGCCTATATGCCAGTGTTCTTTTGCCTCTTTATTGTGCTGTCTTCTCTAGATTGTGAGCTCTCCAGAGCAGGCACCAAGGACAATATATGTGCACCAGAAGCATGAATGTTGTACCTTTCAGTTTGTTACAGTGCCAATGTTGTCATCTTTGTCAGGTTGCTCTTGGTACTTTAAAAAAAAACCTTGCTTTTGGGTTGCTTGTCTTCTGTTTGTTTAGGCTTTGAACTAATGTTTTTCAATTAAGCTGCAGTGGGTGCATATCAGTACCATCCTGTTGAGTGCTAAGTCTGTAAATTTAGGAATTGATGGTGGAGCTTGGAGTTGTGAATATCCTCTGCACTTCAGGAGTACTTGGATGAATGTGAAGCTCAATAACTTCTGGACCTTCTTCAGGATTTGTGCAATGATGGAGGTGTAAAAATGGATTATTGTCAACTTTCTTCTAGATTTTTGACCAATGTGACAGTTCTGTGCTGGCTCTCTGAATCACTAAATAAAATCTTCTATAAACATGGAAAGATTTCAAGCAGAAAGACAAGGACAAGGATGACTGCTAACTGGGAATATTTTTTTTGTCGCCTAGCATAAACAGAGTATCTAACTTGTCACAAATTTAATATTTGAGAAACTAAAGTAGATCAAGGGGAGGAAAAGGAATGGAGAAGAGAAGGAAATAAAAAGTTTGGAAAACTATGCTATTTCCCTAGAGTCATATGGTAAATATATGATGGAATTAAGAAAATGTTTGGCGTTTTTACAACTTGAAACAGCTTGGAGCACTATCAGAATATTTTGATCAGCACAAATAGTTCCTTCACTATGCTTGATCTTTTCTTGTGGAAACGTAAGTATCAGACAGAGGTAAATGTAAATTGTCAGACTAATACCTTAATGTAGTAAGTAACAGGTAAATGTGTCACGGTATTTAAAATGTCTTACATATATTAAAACTAGCTAACACTTATTAGAAAACCAGACCAAATAACCTGGCAAGCAGAAAATGTTGTTAGGGTGTGATGTGGGAAAACTCTTGTTACTGGGCAAAGTGATGTTATGGGTGGGTTTTGGTGTTGCTTTTCTATTTTTGCCTTTTTTTGTTTCCTTTTTTTTTATCTCTATCTTCGGTCTGTTGCTGAGGTGTGGTTATGTGACTGGCTGCATACATGTGTTCTTCAGTGAGTGTTGCTGTGGAAGAGATATGGCCAGCAGTGGCTGTGAAGTAAGGATGAAAAGGGTGTTTTCAGGGTAGAAAATTATTTTTAAAGGCCTAAAATGGATGAATGTGGTCAGCTTTGCAGTCACCAGCATGCTCCATGCTCTTTTTTGGGTTTTTTTTTAAGATTTGGAAGCTGTTCCATCTCTATCCGTAAGCAGAATTTAATTTTATGTGTTTTTACACTACTGATATTCTAGAAAGAGACAAGACTGAGTAGCTTAAGTAGTGTATTTTGCCATGAACAGACTTAAAAAAATTAGTGCTTGGCTGAAAACAGTGAATTTATTAGCAAAGAAGCACAATACTGTACACCTTTTCCTTTTGATAGACAAAAGCAGGTAACCAAGTTTTCCTTGGAAGTTTTTCTTCAACAGTCTCTTTCTATTCTATCTTTAGTTTTAATATAGAACAGAATATTAGAGAACTGTGGCAAGGGTTAATCTTGAGTTTGAATCTTCTCCTGTTCATATTATCATTTTAATCCTAGTTATTCTAGGTACTGTGATATGGTTTCAAGTTGCAGCTGTTCACCTGGCTTGCAAGATTCAGAAATGCAAAGTTGAATTCACTAGGACATTAGAATGATTGTTCTAGGTTCCTCTTTACCTGCTTAATCAAACACAAAATGAGCCTATCATGTAAAAAATACCATGCAATAGAATACAAATTGTAGATACAGCAGGGTGTGGCAGCTGATTAAAGGTGTACTGCTGACTTCCTATCTCGAAAGTATTTTCCAGGAATCTAGTGTCCTACTATTCCTAACATTTCTCCTGAGTTATTTAGTCTGAAATGCTGGAGGAGCTGGGGAAAAATCATGGAGATTCTGAGAACTGTTTGGGCTTCAGGAGGCTCATGAAACTTTGGGGGAACTCCATTAAGATGATTTCACAGTGAAAGTAAAAATTCAGTTATGTGTGTGTGATAAATGGTATTGGTATCTTCTTTGCCACCCAGCATTGCATAAAATATGTTAAAAGTATATCAGAAAAAAGGCAAAAGGTCTCTCTCTTTTCTAGCCCTCAACTGAATAATACTTCACACCAAGATAAAATTTAATGATTGGTTTGAAATTAGACTTCTACACAAAACTGATCAGGAAAGTCTCTGATGTAATTAAGCAAGGGTTACCCTATCTTTAATCTAGGCATACATTTGATCTTGATTACGAGGGTGGTTACCTTATGGTTGTTTTTTAATTATCTTTCCTTTTATTTCACCTAACTTGTTCGTATAAATTCGTAGGGACCATGGCATTATCTTTAGATACCTAAGATGTGTGTCTGCCAATTTGTTTCAGTACAAGTGAACAGCACACACACTAATACCCCCTGTATTCTTGATCACTACAAGTACTGTTGATACTGTGCAGCCACAAGAAGGCAGAGGAGAAAGCTTCTAAATGTCTGTGATATTCTTATGTCCATTCCAGATCAAACAATGTAAGTCAGGAACATTCTCTTCTCTGTACCATTTCCCATATATTGTTCACTTAAAAAGTGGAGGAACGTGGATAAAAGGGTAGCTCATCATTCTATTGCAGAATGTTACCTCTCCCCATTTAAAAGCTGCTTTGTAAGCAGGATTATGTTGGCTCTTGCAAAATTAATATGCCATGGTACTAGTGTAACATTTATGAATTTTACACATGGGAAATAAATACAATCGGGGTGGGGGTGGTGGTGGGAGTTTTGGCACTTCAGTCTTCCTACTCTTTCCTAATGTGTGCATAATCCTGATCTTAGCCCTCAGAGAAAATTCTGCAAAAGTTCTTTCTCTCCTATTGCTATTTCAAAGTCTTTTAAATTTGTAGGAAAGACTAGATTGGATGCAAATTGTACTCCACCATGATAGTGCGTTTGGATGACCTTACTATCCTTCAGAATAATGCTTTGCACAAAACTAAACACTGTGTAACCATCAAGCGTGAGACTATCCTTGGCTTTTGCCCTGATATTTTAAGTTGAAAGCAGTAATGCACTGTCAATAAAAGCAAAGACATGATTTCTTCAGAAATTGCTCTGTGTGGGGACCTGGCTCATATTTCTGTCACCATCAAGTCACTGTGATTTCACCTCTTGCCATGTCACAGGTTGTATGGTCAGGTCACTTGGGTGACCTGAGAGGGATTTAGGCCCTGATTTTTGGTGGTTTGAGGGTAGGCATGTGTACCAAGTAATGGATACCAACATATCCCAGCTTCTTGTGTGGCTTATTACCCTGTCTGTAAAATGTATGTTAGTGTTTCCCTACCTCACAGGGGTGTTGTGAGGATAAATGCATAAAAAATTGCCATTCTATATTTGATATAACTGGGTTAAGTGGGAAACTGTGTATGTGGAGCCAATCAATGTAAAAATTGCTAAAGGTGCGTAGAAGAGCTGGAAGGTGAAGGGTGATGCCAAGGACTTCTATCTGTATAATAACAAGCAGATGCTTGCTTTGTCCTGTCCAAGCTGTGGCAGCCTAACATGACAATTGGATTTGATGCCGTTACTGCTATGTATTTTGTAGAGCAAAATAGGAGTTTAGTTTTGAGACCCCTGTCCTGAGAAACTCATAAAGTCCCTTTTTGTCACTAGGGATATCATCCTCTTTAAGTGTGGGGTGCTTTCTTCTTCCTGTTACCAAAATATCTGTGAGTTTTGGTCCTGAGTTAGATTAGTCCAACCTGATACATCTTCTTTGCCTCTTTACCACATTTAATCACCAATGAGTGCCCTCTGTTCAAGTAGGAACAGACTATTTTGGGCACTCTGGTTAAAAGAAGAAAAAGTAGGTTATAGAGAGAATGTATAATCAAGCCCTCAATATTTACCTGCTTTTTGTAAACTGGTTGTGGGAAAGGAGACTCCTCAGAAGTTGTTTAATGCGCAGGGTATGGCAATTATTTCTCCTTTTTCCTTTTCTTGATGTCTTAGTGGATGCTTTAAAATGCCTGAATTATAACTCGATGAAAAAAAAGGATTTGAGACATTGTCTCAGACTACTCATGCAAGAGCTTCTGTCTGTTCATAGACTAACCCTCCATTTCTATATTTTTTGGAAAGAAGTGAAATAGCTAACAAAGTTGATGTGTAAGTTTTTGTCACTGAGTTTTACAGCTGAACTGTTCACTGAGATGAGTGAGGCTATCAAAAAGTCTTAGAGCCATTTTGCAGACTCTTTTCAAAGCATTGGTTTATCACGTTGAAAGTTATGTTTGCAGTGTTGCCCTTTTAAAGCCTTCTCTACCTTCTAAAGCAAAATGGATCACCCTAAGGCTATTAGTTATTCTGGTGGTTTTTGGTTGGTTTGTTTTGGTTATTTTTTGGTAGTCAGGTGTTGTTGTATTTGTAGTTGAAGTTATATTTGTAGTATTGAAAAACTGGGGAGTATTTATGGAGATGACTGTGGTCAAAGATTTAGTTTGCTATTACTAATTAAGGCCAGACTAATTTGGGCTGTTGTTCTCAAAGTGTGTCAAAGCTCACTTTCCTGTCAAGAGACAAGTTCCTCATGGCATATATTAAAAGTTCACAATTTCTTTTTTTAAAAAAAAAATTCTTTTCTTTTAGAGATGTGCAAGTTATGTTTGGATGGTGTTGGTTTGTGAAACACTTTAAAAATTCTTTCCCATGATGTCTTTTTCTTAGGGTATGTACATTAAATCAACATATGATGGTCTCCATGTAATTACTGGAACAACAGAAAATGTAAGTATTGTTAATACTGTATGTTCAGGCCTGGAAGCCTTTTTGACCTTACCTGTGGTTTATGCTTTCCCTTTGCTATAGACTACATTTTGCTTGCGAAAGTGTGCTAGTTGGCTGTTGAGGACCAATAGCATGTTGGACAGCAGAAACGCTTGTGCTTGTTTACCTCAGAATTGAAAGAGTTGTTTCCAGTTGACGACCAGGAGAATCAGTTCTGATTTGTTCTTGCAAGACATCTAAAATTCTGCAGTTGTTCAAGATAGGACATAACTGTCTTGGAGCTGCCTTGCTCTGTGAATAAAAGATAAATGCCTTTATTATGTATAGGCTGATATGCTGGAGTTTGCTGCAGTTTTATACAAACAGCTTTTATATTTTTCCATCGATCAAGCTTTATTTTGCAATAAGTAAATGCATGGAAATGGGGACATCCCTCCAGATTGACAAATAACCATACATTTCTGCATGAATTTCTGAATAATGCCTATAGAAAGGAACACTTATTACCAGTGTACTAGTTCTCACAGAAGGTATTAAACAGCAAAAAACCATAGTGGAGTACTTTTCAGATTACTTTGAAATACAACCTGCTTTCCTTGTACACCATATTTAGAGTATATGTACTAGCTGTAAGCTAGGAAGTGAGCAAACTGATCATTTTATGGGGAAAATGTCCTAGCCATAATCTTTAATAAACATGGAACAAGAACTAAACAACACTGAACTGTTCCATAATGATTTAGACAATTCCTTTCAATGATTTTGATGGCATTTTCTGAAAATGAAGCTGTCAGAAATGTTTGTTTTATTCTGCTACTGTGTTGTACTATGGCAAGTACAAACTGCCTACATTGTATTTACAGCTTTTGCATCTCATCTGCAGTGAGGTTCTGTTAACATCCCAAATAAATAGGAATATTATTTTCATCCCTTCATAGGAACTGCCATCTGATAGCCTTTCTTCTTTCTGTTTTCTTCTGCTGCAGGCAGGACATCCATGGGTTATATACAACAGATAACGTCTAGTGCAGAACTTGTGTGAATAGCACCTGTCTCAGAATAAGGAAAACATAAGGAATTTCAACCTTGAAATGAAAAATCTAGGGAGCCAAACCTACAGCTACAGATATAATCAGTGAATTCAGTAAAACTAAACAAAAACAACAGGACCATACTTGAGCTTAATCTAGAAAATATAAGAAAGAAAGAGGATGGTTTTTACAGTTGGATTTTTTTCAGATTAAAACAAGAACCATCTCTCTCCATGACTTACTAATATCAGATTTAATTTCCCAGTGGCAAAGATAAAAATAAAATCTTAATGCATTCCCTCAAAACTCTTTATCTTTTGTGATTCATGAATATAATTTAAAGACACGTCAGGAAGCTTCAGTCGTGATGACTTTTCTGCTATTGTTACTGACTCTAACACACTGGAGGTGCTCACAGCAGACTGAGAAACTGCAGTCTGCTATCTAGGGAAAAAACTGCTGTATGCTAAAGCATGTGTGAAAATGAGCAGCACTTTAGAGAAAGTAAGGTGTCTCACTTTTAAGCACACAACTGCTAGATGCTTCTTTTAAGAACAAAAAAAAGGGTATGATTCTGATAGATGAAAGGATAAGCGTCTAAACAGCATGGCCAGAGCAAGGTCATGATGATGCAGATGTAATCTGACCTGTTGATGTTGACATTGTTACTATTTGTGATACAATTTAACTTGTAGGAAACAGTAAGACTCCAAACTCTCTTTCCTTTGAACAAAATGTCATGGCCTTTTTCTTTCCGATTGTGCTCCTACAAGTGGGACCTTGGCAGACTTTTTGCCTGACGCTTTCCTGCAAGATCACAGAGAAGCACTTGTCTTTTTGTAAACACTGTAGCATAGCAGTGCTAGCAACATTAATGTAACAGAGTATAACAGAGTAGTTTTCCAAACCGTGGTTCTGCTTTTTCTGTTTGCCTTTTGAGGTGTTTTTGTCCACCTACAAAACCCATTAGTTTGAAACTTGCTGTTCAGCATTAGGAGTCATCTCTTCCAACATACTGGCACTGCAGTTCAAAGCAGCTTTGAAACTTGAATTGTGAGAGAGCAGGCTGCCCCATAAGAGCTTCTCTTTGGAGGTCCTGTAGTATTAGAGCAAGCTGAGCTTTCTGGTTCATGTCTTCTCTCTTTTGTTTAGAAGTAAGAAATCCGAAGGGTATATTGGTCCAGCAAAAGATTACAGCTTTCACCTTAAGTAGCCCTTTTAGACCACATTGGAGAGGTTCTTTTAAATCACAAAGCAAACGTATTTTTCAAATAAGGTAATTTTTTAATTTCGTTTTCCAATAGGAAAGAGTACTTTCCAAAGTAATAGCATGTAGTGCATCTCCAGCAGGAGTGTAACTTTGAAGGGGTGCTTCCAGCATCCCCACTTACTGTGCACTGTTTGAGTTTGCAGGGTGCCCTTAGATCTCAGGGAAGAGAGAGCTTTCAGAAAAATAGCACCAATTTCTCCATTCTGAGCACGTAGCAAATGTACTTCAGGGGATCTAAACTGGTCTGTCAGACAGTGTGGGTATACAGGGGGAAGAGGACAAAGACAACATTTAGCCTACAGAACAAAACTAAATCTATTCTGAAGAGTAAATCCTAAACAGATTCTGAATAGATTGTATGTGTGATCCTTAGTAACAGGTACTTCCATCTGTTGTTCAACTCTCTGTTGGACTGAATTACAAGATAAAGATACATCTGTGAAAAAAAGCTTATAGATTCTCCTCTGTTTTCCTTAAATAGTGATGATAAAAGATACTGTTCCTTTATGGCAAGGTCTCTGTGCATTACTTGGGAGGAAAAAGGATAACGAGCAAGAGTTGTAACCTTTTCAAAAGACCATAACCTTGAGACTCCTTTATAAATGATTTTTTCCTCACCTTGCAGTGTGTTTAAGGCACAATTGCAATAAGGGTTTTTTTAAATAGACTTTTCCAATTTGAAGATTCTCAGACCATATTTTACTGGCTTGTCACACTGCTACGCAAAATACCCGTTTTGTCAAGATGTAAGCTGCAAGTGCTAAAGTTAGTACAAGAGAAAGTTTGCATTGTAGAGTTCAAGGGTAATTACACAGGATTCACTTGCACTTACATTTTGAAAATCTTAGATGTAACTACATCTGAGCTAAAATAGCAGTATTACATAGGAGGATTATAAAAATTGTTAGAGGTATGAATGAGTAAGTATGAGTACTGAAATGGCGGGCAAAATACAGATCATTACAACTTAATCACCAGTGTTAAAATTTTTCTCCAAGTCACTCAGCCAACACCTTTAATGCTGGGGTAGTGTCAAAAAGTCAAGGCTGCTGTTCTTTATGCAGGTAAAATTGTGTTTTCACCAGCCCAGCTTGATTTAGGATGTTCCGAGCAATGTCTCCTAGAACTGAGTTGTCAGTGGCAACCTCAGCCTCATGTTTCTCTTGGATATCTCCCATTTAAACACTGTCCTTGACTTAGACCATGAATTACATGCAATTGTACTAGAAAGTTGTGGTGAAGCTATCGGACATATTTTGAATTAGGATATAGTGCGTAGGCTACTACAAAGAGTCTTCATTTCAGGCCTAGAGCATATTCTTCAGGCAACCTGTTATTTCATCTGAAAATGAATTTAATTTCATTCATGTCTGTAAAATTCTTAGGAGCTTTTCAGAAACCTACTTCTGAGCAAGTTGGGTTGTTTTCTTTCAAAGTGCCAGTCTCACCTTCTACCTTTAAGTTGATCAAGTGCCTTCATAGACTGGCAGTCACAATACTGAGAGAAAAATCAAAGTGTTGTCACTCTATGAAAAGCTGAAGGAACTTATTTTCCTCTAAACATAGGAGTATTTGCCTCAGAAAACAGTTGGTGGACTGTAAATATAGAAGGCAGAAGAAGGGAGAGTTTTGTGGGAATGTCAGTTTATGGAGGAGTGTTGGGGCTTTTTATTGTGGATTTTTATGTTTGCATTGTGTTGTCATTGAGGTGAGTTTTTTGAGGAAAAAGCCAAAAACGAAAATACTTTGTTTTTTGAATGTGTGATCTTTGTGGGATTTTTCTGCTGCTTGCATTTCTTCCACCCTAATGATCCAGAACTAAGTTACCATGTAACTTACATGATCTTCCTAGTTGGTACCTAACCTAATCCTCTCTCCTTGAGTACTCTTTGAAGAAGATTCATATACTGAAGTTCCCAGCAACATATTGAAACATTGAAAAATAAAAAGGCAATGTTATGAAATTCGTTTGTGAAGAATAGCCAATTAGCCTCGGTAGGTTCAATATTCAGCCAAGGGTTGGCTTTCAAGGCTTTAAGAGATGTTAGGCAGATTAAAGCACTCTTTGGGCAGAATGAAATTTAAAAGAAATCCTTAGGACTCGGTTATCCTTTCATAAAAAAATATTCATACGTTTCTTTATATTTGATTGTATTGCGTACAATAGTACAGATTATTTTTCTCCCATGGCAATGACTTGATTAATTAAATATTTATTAACCTTTATTTCACAGTAAAATGTCATTATCAATCTAACCTGATTTACATAGCTAGAAAACATACTGCTGAAAGAGAGATGATGACCAGTAAGAACTGCATTCTTGATCATCTCTTTTATTTTAAATTCAGTCACCTGCAGATCGGTGCAAGAAAATCCATGCTGGGGATGAAGTGATTCAAGTTAACCACCAAACTGTGGTATGTATAAATATGTTCTGTGTCAATTGGAGATAGAGGTGTCATGGCACATCAGCATGCGTAGAGAAGAAATATGTGGAAAAATGTGTTTTTATTATTAATTCTAATATTAAAATTTTCCTTTTCTCCTCTGAAACCACATAGTTCTGAAGTTCAGCCCTGATCCTCTGAGTGTCACTGAAGCTACGAAGTTAGACTAAATAGCTGTGGCTTGGGAGATATGTTAGGGTGTTTCCTGCTTACCCAGTTAGGTTTAGTGTAATAGAAGGTTTGGGTCGAAGGAATGCAGGGAGTTGCAAACCTACTGGAATGTGTAGAACATGATTTTTGAGAACGAAAGCATGTAAAATTCCCATAGTGTGTCTAGGGTGGTTAGAATAGTTGAAACATGGATTTTTAAACTTGGAAAGTTAAAATGAAACAAATATTTCGCATATGATAGGCGAGAAAACTAATGCCATGCAAACTACTCTTGAACAGATGCATGTTAGTTCCTGCTGATTTAGAGTTGGTGAAATGTTAAAATAAAATCACCTTTTCTAAGGTAAGGCTTGGGAACAGAAAAAGCAGACTGTCAGTATAAAAACAACTATTCTTTTTCCAAAGTATAAGGTTTCTTAAGAGTAGCAAAAGTCAATATATGATATCAATTACATGTGTCCTTGCAAATTAGTTTAACAATTAATTAATTTGACAAAAAAGTATCCTAGATTGCCATTATTAATGCAACAGTCATTTGTTAAAAGCCTGTTTGCCATTCCTCATAGGGTTCCACTTCTAGCTTTAGGCTATTGTACATCACATCAGATCCTCTGCACAAATTAGTGTAACATTTTAGCATACCCTCCAGCTAATTTTGATATAAAATGTACTGTATGTGGAACTTAACTGATGAGAAGCAATATTTGAGCTATGCACTGTAATCTAATAAATCTAAATAGATCAGGGTGAATTTCAATGCTGTTTGGCCATACAGATTCTTCAAAAGTATTGAATCCCATGATTGCTTACATGTGTAGTTGATGACTAATTTCTTGATTTTTCAGCACTAAGAAAGCTTCCAATATCAAATTAATGGGGAAAAACATTTTAGATCATTATTCTTTTGGCTACCAAAATGTTTACATATCTGAAGAAGCACATCAACAAGCATTCAGTTTTTCTAACAAATCCTGATGTTACTATGCAAGAAATTTGTCCTATCAACTTGAAAATTTCCAGTCAGCTAGGTATTTTTTCTGGGGTTTTTGGAACATCTACACTGCATTTATGTGGTGGAAAGATTAGGTTCTTAATACTATCACTAATCATAAAAACATTTTGACAAGCTTTAAGATGGGCTTTCTTGCCTAGTTGGATGGAATTTTGAATGTAGGTTTTGGCTTTCTTATCAGTGAAGCTAGGTATTTTGAGATGTACAGAAGAAAGAGTTGCTTGTAATTCTAGGAAAAAGGACCATAGGGAGCTAAGATAAACTTAAATTAAGTTGGTGTAGAGGATACATATAGTAATAGACTAAATCATACATTCGTGTATGCTCTTGCTTTGTTGCATCAACAATATAATTAAAATAATTGGCATCATTGCTGTTTTATGCAGGTAACTTCCTTGTATTTTCATGTTGCTTTTCCGCAGTGAAAGTCAACAAGCATTCTCTTAGAAATGTGATAGCACCTCCCATGTTACCTTTACAAAGGTGCACTTCATTCACTTTCCAATTTATAGAGCAAAAATGTTTGACCTTTTCTATGGATCTTGCGGGGATTTTAGAAATATTTTTAATGTAAACATATTTTTTTAATAGACATATTTTTAAAATAGACAAAAGTCTAAGTCAGTCCTTTTGTACTCTGGCCCCTGTCATAAGGAATTTACTGTTCAGTTCTAGTTATCTCTTTTTCTGGGGAGAAGAGGTATTATTCCTTACGCTGATTCTTACTTTGGAGATAAATAATTCTGAAAATACTGTATTTTTTCTTCATTGATTTTTTTCATACTTCATACACAGGATCTGATTTTCAACTTGCTCCTTGTAACTTATCAGAGATTGTCACTTATATTGACTATAGAAACACTGTGATGAAATTTTTTAAAGATCTAAAGCCATAGAACTTATTGTTCACATGTTGCTGTTATTTAGGTGATGTCTTGTAATTGGAGAATCAAAATCTAAAAAAATCTAACTAAATTTAAATTTCAGAGTTAAAACTTTTTACTGTGTTTTCTTCAGTTATTCCAGTGTATTCTATTTGTCAAAGTGAATTTAATACCTGGCTTTCAGTACTTTGTATTTCAAAGAATGAATATATGGGGAGGAGAAGTTCCAGTCCACACAAATATGTTAAAAATCCAACTTGTTAGCTAACACAGTTTTAAAGACTTACTTTTTAATAATTGAGATATGGCTGGGATTGTTTGGTTGGGTTTTTTTGTTGGTTTGTGGTTGGGGTTTTTTTTCAGAAAGCTCAGTCTTTCAAACAAGCAGCATGACAAAGTAGGAGCATAGTTAAGTGACTTCCAGTGATTTTTATTGTACGTCCTAATACTGTGTGTCAAAAAATTTTAAATTCTCTATTGACATCCTCTGCTTGCTTGTAGTGATCCTTACTCTTCACAGTATTTTGTTTGGCAGTGAAATCAAAGGATTTCAAGTGATTACTCTGATCTTTTGCTACATTGATAGAAAACGTGTAACAGTACGTATTCCACTTGCTGCTGGCAGGGTGTCTGGAATGCAAATATCTTTTGAATTTTTAAAATTTAAAAAAATTAGATTAAGCCTAAAGTTAGTGAAAAGTTAATGTTAAGAAAATTGTCCATTAAATTATGGTTTATTGAGGTTAGATAGCTATTTCAGTGTTCTGCATCACATTTGCCTTATAGAATACAGGGTTTTTTTGACAGCTTTGTATTTAAGAGCCACGACTCCCCCATTGAAATTCAGAGGATTTAGGCACTGTCTTCTTTTGAAGTTCCCTGTAAATTCCATCCTTAATCTTCTTTAAAAGCCTGTCTGTTTAAAATATTCCCAGTGTAAACAAAAACCCAAGTCATCCAGATGATTCAGAATCTGCACTGTGCTGCAGTACTCATGTTTCTGCATATATAAAAGTCAAGAGTGTGTTTTGCCTCAAGATAATCCTCCTTTTAACCAACTGAAAGGGCAGGAAACAGTATTAGTGCTTACATGAATTATTACTGTTCACAGTACACTTTCTGGTTGTGTCAGTGATAAAGCAGTAGAAGAAATACTCCAAGCAGAAAAGAGAAAGGTATAGACTAAGGATAGTGTAAGATTCCTGAATAACAGACTACTCTGCGTAATGTCCTGTGCATAGTTTCTTTATTTTGGAGGCATTTTTGGCACATTGCATTTACTTCTAAAATAAATATGATAGGACTTACAGATTTAATACAAGGATGCTATGACATCCAATAGGCATGTGGATTCCCAAAATTTGTTTTTGTTGCTAAAACTCATTGGAACTCATCATATACACGATGGAAAAAAATGTGTTTAATTTGGCAAAATAGGTGAATATGGGCAGTTAATCCGTTTCATGGAGATGCTGATATGTTCAATGTTTTTAAGACCTGGAAGTTACCACTGAAATTGGATTTGTTTGAATCATGTAGCGTGTAGATAACACCTAGGTTTTATATGACATCTTTTGATGTGAAAACTCCTGTTGGCTCTTGTGGGCCAAGCCAAATCCACAGAAGTGAGTTGCTGGAATTCTTTTTGTATTTACAGTGCAAAAACTTTGAGGATATTTTGCTAAAATTCCTGTGAAACATGATAGATGCATTTACAATATCATACCTTGCTTTTCTGTAAGTGTAAACACTTAAGAAGGCTATGATACCTTTCTAGATCCTTACACTAACTTAATCTTTGCTTAGAAAAGTAAGGAACAACTTTTTAAGATTCACTGTACAATTAGTGAGAAGAGTTCAACTTCCACAGAACCTCTTAGTGTTTGTGGGGAACTGGCAAATTACAGCTGATGGGAAATGCTGAAGTTGGGGTGCATATGAATCTCAAGTATGTGCATCCAAAATGGAGTCTGCAGTAGTTGTCTTCTTATTTTAGGAAAACCAAAACAAAATACGTAGAAGTTGAAAAATGGCATTGCAAATATTTCTGTTTATTCAGTTTTTCTGCAGTGTTTAGCAGAATCTCTTTCAGATCCAAGCTAGGGTTTTTGAATATAGATTTCATTGAAGGCCTTACTAACTTGGCTTTGAAGAAAATAGTGTTTTTGAAGAGACTCAGTAGGGAAGTGGGCTGGAAGAGTATAGTGGGGGGGGACAGCATTATCTGCCCAAGATTTTCACATCAGATGTTTATACAGCAAAACTTCCACTAACAACATCTTTCATTTAAAGTAATATGTTTATTCACTTATGATGCTTGACTTGAAAAACAGAGCAGTGTAGAAAGATCATAAAAGTTCAAAAGAAATGTGGCTCATGCTCAGCTTCCTTCTGTTGCTGTTATGCATGTGCTTTTATGGAAGAGGAGATAGAGTAATAGCTCCCAAGTAATAATTTTAATCCTTTCCGAATCCTCTGTTTATAATAGTTTGATAAATGTTAACATTAATATTTAATTTTAAAGGTAGGTGGGATTTACATCTAAAAGCTTCTTAGGTGCATTCAGAAATGTAATGGAAGCTCTCTGCAGGGCTCTGTCTTGAACCCTCTGTAGTTTTTCAGGATATGAGGACCATACTTTGATTTTGACAAGTGTAGTCCGTCCTCCAAATGTCCTCTCAAAATTTCAGTTTAATTCTGTATTCTTTCTTTGCAGTCTTCATAAGTATTTTGTAATACTGATAAAGGAACTAAATTGGCAAGATCCTCTCAAAAGGAAAAAACTTTTCGTGAATTTGCAGTTGCATTTAACATGAAATTTGTGTTGAGATTATATGGTTTTGCATATGAAGTGTTTTCTACATGCATGTGCAAATACACACAGAAATTATTTTATATCCCATATGTCAGGGAACTGTAATATTGCAGAAATGAAATGTGTGGAGGAAGATGATCTTTTATTTCCCCATGGTAACAAATACTGTATGCACTTGTTCATGGAATCTGTTTTCCATTGATCTCTGGTGCTTGCTTGGAGTTGATGTGTGAAACACACTACTTTGATGAGTACAGGCTCATTTTTATATAACTGGTGTGCTGTGTCAGTGTGGGCATCCACTTATACTTCTAACTCTGGCACAACACATCAGCTATCAAACAAGTCATTGTTACATCTTGTGTTAGAGTGGCGTAAGCTTGGCCAGCCCATGCTGCTTCATGCTTCTGCCAAACTTTAAATAATTTCCCTTTGTTCATTCCTCATGAAATTTTCATGCTTAACTACACATCTGTGTCACCAGCCAGTGGAATTAGTTCAGTTGCAGCAGAAGGCCATGCTGTGCTGCCTTTCAGCAGCTACTTGTCTCCTGGATGATAACAAAGCTTAACTATGTGAGTGCTTCTACCTTAATTTAAAATCAACCTGCTTGGCTTAGCTGAAAGCGTAAACCTGGTTGACTGTGCCCCAAAATAGAAAGAGAACACTGACAGCATCATTCATAAGTTATAAATGGTTGTGGAAACTGCTCCTTACTACCTCAGGCTTTGTGAGTGGCAGGTTTGGTCCTGTGACCTGAACACTGTCATCCCACTTTCAGTGTGCTCTTTGATCTGTGCTCCAGAGGACCTGACCTCCACTCTCTGCTGCAGTTGCAGTATGCTACAGTACTTGAAGAATATATGCTGGTGTTGTGGTTTAACCCCGTCTGGCAGCTGAGCACCAGTTAGCTGCTTGCTCATTCTCCCCTACGCCCTGGTGTGATGGGGAAGAGAATTGGAAGGGTGAAAGTGAGAAAACTTTTGGGTTGAGTTTAAGACACTCTAATAAAGTAAAGGAAAAGCCACGCACCAAGCACAGCAAACCAATGAATTCATTCATCCCTCCCCATAGGCAGGCAGGTGTTCAGCCACCCCTTTTTCTGTCAGTTTTATATGCTGAGCATGACACCATATGTTGTGGGATATCCATGGGTCATTTAGGGTCAGCTGCCCTGCCTGTGTCCGCCCCAAACTCCTTGTGCACCCCCAGCCTGCTAGCGGGTGGAGTGGTGTAAGGAACAGAAAAGACCTTGGCTTTGTGTAAGCACTATTCTGCAATAATGAGAGCATCCCTGAATTACCAATGCTTTTTCCAGCTCAAATCCAAAACACAGCCCCGTACCAGCTACTGTGAGGAAAATTAACCATATGCCAGCCCAAACCAACATGGCTGAGCATGTTAAGCCTCATCTATGGGATTAGTATGCTATTGATGGAGCTATGTAACTGTCAAGCACTGAGAGGTTCAGATTGCTGTAGTAGTCTTTTCAGGAAGTAATAGAAGAAACTGGTGCAACAGGAGATGCCCATCCTCTCATATAACTGTGACGTGGGTTCAGTGGCCGTACACTGTATTTCTAAAAGTACTCCCCACCAACTGACTGTGATCTTGGTCATCTGTTGCCATTTGCTATGTCCCATAAGTCACTCAAAAGGATAGAATTATTTTTTTTCTGTCCTGGCTGTACCCCAGAACGAACAACCATTACTGAGCCCTGGTGTTTTACTCATGTGTTGAGATGGACAAATGCAATTCAGCAGGCTGTCAAGTTCTTTCATGAATTTTCTTTGAGGGGAAAAAAAGTTCTTTTGTAATTGATGACATAGACTGCTCTGTACAGCACTGACTACAGTTTGGGCATACACACCTAGGCTGACTTTGAAGGCACCGATATCACTTTTAGAAGCAGTGTAATTGTAGTAAGAGTTCCACTGCAGTACCAGTGGACTTTTTCTTTGGATGTCATTGATGAGCCTTCATAGTTTCAGCGCTGGTTATCGCTAAGTTACTGAGTCTGTAGCCAAGTCAAGTATTTTTATGCAAGCTGTACTCATGATCATACTCCTGGGGGCATATCTGCTAGAAATTGCTGTAGCATTCTGTGGAGTATTCTTGTGATCCAATTGTTAAACTTATCTTTCTGCACAGAACATTCTGGGAGATGGTGCATTTTCATTTATGCATTTTGTACAGCTGTGTTATGTTTTGCCTTTTTTTCCCTATATGGTAGTGTTTCCGTAGGAAAAAAAAAAGTCCTTTAAGAGGAGCTGTAAATGGTATTAATATTTCCAACGGACATACTGAAAGACAATATGCTGCCAAGAACATTTTGCATATAGTCCTGATAAAAATAATTTTCATGCCCTTATAGTAGTTAGTGGCTGTTGACTACCATTTGTATTTGCAGGCAGTTTAAATTACAGTATTAAGTGTATTCTTGATAATGGATTTTGCAGTTAAAATACTTCTTTCAAAATTTCATAGTCTCTCATATGTAAGATGCATGATTTAAGCATATGTTTGATGCCCAGGTAGAAGATAGTAAGTGGAATTGAATTTTTCTATTGTTAACAATGTTGATGCCTATAGAACAGAATACATATTACATTAGTCTTGTCTAATAGGAACAGATTAAAAGGTTTACTGTTATTTAAGTTCAGGTACGTATTTGGAAAGGAAGGCAGGGATTATTCTGCTGCTAATAATAATTTTAACTAAGATTGCTGAAAATTGTAGTACACTACAGAGAAGGAGATAAAGGTAAGGAGAGATGTCTTCAAAGTTGTGCAAATAAATTCACTGATACTACAGTTGTGCACAGCATGGACCACGTACAAGTTAGAATTCAGTAGTTTTGAATACCTCTGTGCTTTGTGCAGGTAGCAGCTATGTAAGTTAAACAGCTGATCTTTGGGTTCCAGCCTGATGCTGTGTTATGTATTTCAGTATCTTGTTCTGATGAAGTCAGGAGTTAATTGTGAGGAAGTGTAAGACAGTGATAGTTATTGTACAAGTAGATTGAAACAGTAAGAAAAGCAAGTTAGTGCTGCTGTGTCATTTTCATGGGTTCAGCAGTAGCAGTCATTTTTTCTCCTTCTTAGTGGCTGGTGCAGTACTGTGTTTCTGACTTTCAGCCTGAGAACAGTACTGATGATACCAATGTTTGTAGCTACTGCTTAGAATGTTTACAATTGGTCAAGGACTTTCTAAGCCTCATGCTCTGCCCTGGGAGGAGGGGAAGCCGGGAGGAAGCAGAGGCAGGACACCTGACCCAAGCTGGCCAAGG
>WYDI02036966.1:0-17242 GCA_009867235.2 Psittacus erithacus | reverse complement strand
TTCCCTTTGAATAAAGCCACCTGCACTGCCCTAGCTCCTCCTTTTCACATCTCTAACTCCAATTGAGTGCACTTTCTGATTCGTCGGGTCCCGGGCGGGGGCAGCGGGGCCGCGGAGGGCGGGGGAATGGTGGCGGCGGCGGCCCGGAGTGGTGCGTGGGGAGGGGCGCGGCACACGTGCGGGGCGAGTTCGACCGCGGGCGAGCGGTGGCCGGGCCGGGGCAGCGGGGCGGTTCGGAGCTGCCACCCCGCGGGCTGCGGGCGGCAGCGGCGTGCTCGGGGCCCCGCCGTTTCGGCGGGCGGTGCGGGCAGGTGCCGCGGGGCGGGCTGGAGCGGGGAGCAACAAGTCCTCGGTCCTGGGCATCCGGGTTGCGCCGGGACAGCGGGCGAGGTGCGAGACCGACCCGGGATGCAGAGGAGTGGGATCCGCAGGATGCGGAGCTCGGCAGAGCCCGTCCTCCGGAAGATGGCTGAAGGTGCCGCGCCGGCGGCCGTCGGAGCCGCGCTGCCGGCGGCTGCGGGCACCGGTCCGCTCTTGGGGGGAACGGGGCGCCGCCAGCCCCGGCCGCTGCTGGGACCTGCCGGCAGCGTTGGGCGGCTTCGTTCTCGTGGAAGCACAGAGGGGTGGTTTGGGTCAAGTGTGGTCTGTGAGAGACGGGAGGCTGTCGGGCAGCGACCGAGGTGCCCCGCGGGATGGTGGATGGACGGATGTCCCGTGCCGGTGCGCAGCACTGGCCACGGTGGTCCCGCGTCACTGAGTCAAGTTCAGTGTTAGAGCCCCGCCATGCTATGGGCTGCAGCGCTGTTGTTCGCCATGGAAGGGAAAGATTCTGCTGATGCTGCTTTTGAAACAGCTCCGTGAATTTGTGTAGTATCCTGCCTGCCACTGTGGTGGTTCTGAACAGCTTTGTGAGCTGAGCCACTCAGAATGAAGCGTCGCTGCTGACAGAAAGCTCTGAGCTTTCCTGGTGTGGTGAGTACAGGGCAGCATCAGTGTTACGTGTTTATGCTGCTTATGATAAATTTCCAGTGTAATATTGTCCTGTTCCTGGCAAAGCAGTGAGAACAAATCTAACACGAAAAGCTGCCTTATGTTGATGCAGGTGTTGTCCGCGGATTCATGGGTACAGCTTTATTTGAACTGCAAATCTTACACCCTGCTATAAATGTCAACAGTTGGACTTCTCTAGGGTAGAACCAAGCCAGAGACCAGCTTATTCAAGTGCGTGCTTTGAGTTAAAAACCGCAGATACAACTTTGCAGCTGCCTTTCTGCATGCGCTGATGTCTTTGTAATCATGCTGCAGGTTTTAAGAGCAGTAATTTAAGCCTTGGGATGCATTTCACATGCATCGCTACTTGAACTGCTCCACAGGGACCATACAGTCAGCAGATGGACCCAGCCTTTTGACACAAGCTTTTAGTCACCTTGAGAAAACACTGGAGTACTTTACCTGAGGTGTTTGCTACCTTTCTGCTTGGTTGGTCTAAACAAATGTAGCACTTCCATCTTAATCTCCACCTGCCTGTGGGCAAACTGTCCTGTGCCTCTCTGGAGCTTCAGTGGGAGCATGCTTTTGACCTAAACCTTTGCAGGTCACAAGGATTAGACCTGTAACTTCTTTCTGTATTTCTCTAGTGGGTGCACCTTGTGGTGACGGTACGTGTTTGAAATCTGTAGCAACTTAAAATGCATCTCACCGCTGCAGAAAACAGCCTTCAGCCAGTTCACAGCACAGCTCCATTTACAAAGCCCTGTGATACTTTGCCGTGTGGATAATGAGCGAGCCAGGGCCTTGATAGTCCCAGATTTTATTCCCATGTCTGCCTCTGTCCTGCTGGGATGAGTTTGGGCAAGACACTTTGTCATAGTTTCACCACCTGCAAAACAGACGTTCATCACTAGCTTCATTTGTAAGATGCTCTAAGGTCTGCAAATGTACACAGGGCTGCAGAACATTCATGTGTTCTTGTCCCTGGGGCAAGGCGTGCCGGATGAAAACTGGGGAGTTCAGTCAGCCTCTTTTAATGTGCCCGGGTTCCCGGATCCTGCAGGCATCGCTGCAGGCAAGTAGTCTCCATCACTCTTAATGGGTCTACCTACTTGCTCTGAAACCTCTCCAGAAACAGGGTAAGCATAATTTATACTCTGTGTCCTGGAGACTCGCTGTGATTCTGTGTGAAAGGAGTTTTTAACTCCTTTTATTTTCTCCATGGGCACAAGACGCTGCTTCACTGTTGTTGGTTTGTGAGCAAGAGTCCTCACAGTTTCTTCTATGCACCAGGTCAAGGCACTGTCCTTCCCTTCTCCCCATTCAATTTTGGGCTTTTTACCTTACTGAATGGGCTAGAATGGGTTTAATGATGCTTACAGGCATACAGCTCCATGAGATAATAGACACTGGCAGTTAGTGTTGTAGCTGGGAAATCCAGTACACCTGTGAACCATGCGCTGCTCACCCAAGATGCTGTTTGCAGTAAAAGCATTTTAACACGTTTTGGCTCTACAGGTTTTTGCCTTGGAGTTCTTAATGTCGCTTTATCTGACTACTTATTGGAAACGCTTCTTCTTCAGATGCATTTTCCATAAGCTTTTCACACTCTTAATGTGGGTTTATTAGGTTTTGCATGAAACTCTCATTATTGCTCTGTTCTTCTCTTCCACGTCTCATTGACTTACAGCAAAAAAGAATATTGAAACATGCAATCTAATAGTGGGGGCAGGAACAGATGACTAAGATACAGATGGTGCCGTTGCTTCTCCTTCCCAGTTTTCCATTCAGCACCTCTATAAAGATGCATCACGTATCCAAGTTGTATATATGTATTTGGCACACAAGGTTTTGCAAGCCCTGGTCATTAAAGCTGGCAAATGTAGGCAGATGCGGAGCTCTGCGGGAAAGGAGGCCTCTTGACATTCCCAGAAACCCAGGCAAATCCCAAGGTGCTGTTCATGTATACCAACTTGTAGAAATCAGAGCCTGCTTTTGTTTAAATATGAGCACAGAGTTTGTTATCTCTCCAAGCTGTAATGGTGGAATGTAAATATTTGAATTGATTTGTGAGTCATCGTGGATGTTATGTATCAGATGGGCTGGAAGTAAAATGAATAGGAAGTCATTCATCCTGTGGTAGGAATTAACATGAAATTGGCTTTATATTCTGTTGACTATTGCCTAAAGGTAAATAACAAATAGAAAATGGGACATCTGGTCTATCATAAGGTGTTCTGTTTTTAATGAACCTGGTTTGCTTCCTCGTGCAATGTGATGCTGGCAGCTTCCATAGTTTAAACTTTTTTTCTTTAGGTATTATCACAAGAGGACAAAATGCCGTTTTAATGTTCCCGCTTAAGCATCACATTTTGGTTTGATACATGATTGCTGTTAGGAAATTCAATACATCTTTATAGTTTGGAGCACTGGAAAGCATTCAGCCTCTTTGAAACAGGGACCTTGTGCCTTTTGGCTCGTTTCGACAGGGTCTGACAACGTAGCTAGAAAATGACTTAGAGCGAGGAGGAAGGCAGTTGCTATCAAAGGATAGCTCCCTCTCCATTGCTTTGAGAAAACGATGGAAGTGAGGCAAAACACAGTGCCTGCGATCAGCTTATGAACCACAAGTAGTATGGAACAAGTCTTGCAACTTTAACCTGCGGCAGTTATCCTCTACTGTAAATGGTACTGCCTTGATAACGGTACCCTGGAGGAATGAGCACCAAGGAATGACCTTGTCTTGCTAAATTTCTGTCCTGTGATCACTTAATCTCTGCTCTTTTTGTAATCATTTGACATCCCTGGATGCATAAAACTGCAAACAAATATTAAATCTTGGTTTACTTGGGCAAGCAATCTCGTGTAATTCCTGAACTTGTTCTGTGTTGTAAGGGGTAGACATAAAAGTGTGGCGAGCAAACTTACTAAAAACATACATACCTTCTAGATTGTGAAGGCGTTGATAGGTGTTCACGAGCAGTTGCTTTACTAGCGATCCGTTTTACAAATCTAATTTAATCATAGCAAGCCCCCTGTTTCTCAATAGCCAAGAGAAGCACATGCAGCTCTGGAGCAGGACACTGGGAAGATTCCCCTTTCCAAGCCGGTGCATTGGCCTTCAGATGCCTCTTCTAGCTGATGTTGAAACTTTGAACCTCTGCTGTGGACTCCGGGTGTTTCACCTGTTTGTGTACTTGTGAATATGAGTATGTGACAAAAGTGACTTGGAACCTCATGTAGCGTTGGTGCTAGATAGGAACTGAATTCTTTGTGATGTTGATATGCTGCTTTCTAGTAAATAGAAAAGCTACAACTTCTTTCTGAGCATTGGCCAAAGGGTCCAAATCAGATGCTGTAGCCTGGATTACATCACCATGAGTCTCTAAGCTCCCTGGTGCTGAAACGCACAGTAGCTTCTGCTGCCTCAAAAGTGGATGCAAATGGTCATGTTAGCTGAAGAGGTAGAAGCTCAGGTTCTGATGTCCAGTAGTTACTGCTTCCTGCAGGCATCCAAACAGGGTTGCTGCTATGCTTGGCTTCACCGAAAGGTCACTGCAGCCAGAGCCAGGAATGAAATCCTGATGCCCTGTGTTCCTGAGCAAGAACATAAGTAGTTGCTTCCCTCTTTGGTTTCCTATTGTCAGCTTAAGTTCAAGTGTTTCTCTACTAATAAATAAACCATGGCATTTTGCAGGTGTTTGCATTTTGATTAATGCAGATGTTTATTACAAAGAGGGTGTGACAGGCTGAGGCTGGGTGTAGTCTGCCAGATTTCCTGTATATGAAAACTGGAAGACTCTCACCTGTGCAAACTCCGAGAAGTCTGGAACTCGATTTAGTAAACTGATGTTTCTAGGGAGAAAAAGCAGGTCTTTAAAGGTTAACCACTGGATGCATCTGGACATTGCTGGTGAGACTGTGGTGTATGAAACCAGTCCAATTTATTAGGAAGTACCCCTCAGATGGATCTTGCAGGAGATGAATTTGACAGGCCTCATGTTCACAAGTCATTATATGTTAGCTTATTGCCAAATTCTGTGGAAAAGCCCAAGTTTCCTGGGAAGGTCATTGTGTATGATTAGTTACCTGTGGAATAGAATCCCTTCCTGGATCACAGTTGAGCCATGCAGGAAACTTGATTTGTTGTTGGGGGCTTCCTTTATTACTGCCAGTTTTCCCAAGTGCAAAGTCCATACCCTTTTGAAACCATAAGGGTTTCAAAAGTAATAAAGTAATAAGTAATGCGCCGTGACCTAACAACTTCCTCGGAGGTCTGAGATTTTAGGGTTATAATAATTTAAGAAAATACCTGCTCAGTGTTTGTTAGCTCAAAACCAAATTTCTGCTAGGAAAATAACTAAAAACTTTATCCCACTATATAAGTACATGGATGATTGTGTTTGAGCACTGTCTTCAATGGCAGTTCCCCTCCATCTCATAGAATACAGGAGAGTTGAAGGAGGCTTACAGTGGAGTGACCAGAATGATCAGAAGTGAGAGACTGCTTTTGTACAAAGCATGGCTGAGTTGGGAGTCTTTGGGCCAGGGGTGGGAAAACTGAGCTGGAGACATGATGAACGTGCATAGAGCTGTGAGCTGCAGAACAGGGGAGAATCATTGAATTTATAGGGGAAAAGCCTGTTGAGGGCCTCTGATTCAAGAAGTTGGAGTTGGAAATCTTTTGGAGATGGGCAGTTATCCTAGGAAGAAACATTGTGTCCTCGTCCTGCTTAGGGAGATACCTAGCGCCCTTTCTGCGAACTGAGTACTGGGCTAGGTGGATGTTTTCCCTGGTATGGTGTGGCTAATTTTAAGCTTTCTTGGTGAACTTGTAGCCAAGTTACCTCTGGCTCCATAAATAAAATAACTTGTTAAATTTCATCAACCCTGCTTGTGGATCTGTGCAAAAACTTTGCCCAGAAGGAGAAAGACAGCTAATGTTACTGCTCCTGTAGTCTGGTGCTCTTAAGATAAGGCAGAAACTGGAGAGGCTATGATAGTTTAAAGCACCTGGGAAGGGCAAGATAGATGTTTGTTTCTTGCCTGTGCTTCTCTAAATGTTCAGCTTAGCCCTGGCTTAAGTTGCATTCAAATTAATACAGTACAAAAGATAGAATTGGCACAACAAGCTGAAGAAAAGCCACAGCTATGTCTCAGGTTGTGTTTTATGTGGCCTAAAGGACTTGGAAGGAATGTAAGTTGAGTGCCATCTTACTGTGCTTAAGGTCTTTGCTTGGCTGCCTGTAGAAATTTTAAGGGGAATCACATGTCAGTTTTAGTATAAATCCAAGTAAAATAAACCTTAGAGCAAGTCACCATAAAGAAAATAAAAGTTGACACGAAGCAAAATGCATACCCCACAAAAAGTAAGAAATACTGGCTATTTGGATGAGGGTTTTGTTAGCAGTTTAGTGTCAACGAATCCAGATGCTAAAACCTATCACTGGATAAATTCTCCAAGTTTTATCTTTTTATGTCTTAACATATTGTGAAGATGCACTGAAGAGTTGAGATAGAGGGAAATTTATTGAGTAACCCCGGTATATGGGTACCAGTTCTTTTGGCTCTTTGATAAACTGCCTTATTTTATACTGGCATGTGTGTGATCTTGCTTGCAGAGGCATTCTGGTCTGAAAGGGTTGGGACTGCTGCCAAAAGTTATCTGAATGTGGAAATCATGTGTTCCTTCAAGTAATCCTTAGTGGTAGCTCTTTGAGCATCAGTGAAAGGGCAATAAGCTTGCTTCTCCCCTTTTCCTTCTCCTCTGCAAAGCTTAAAAGAGCTCTGAACATGTAGGAGAGGGTGTGTGATCCAGGGGTTGGAGCAGAATAGGTGGAGAGAGAGAGGGTTGTCTGATTTCCAGAGCTGTTCCCCAGCTACATTAGTTATTCGCTATAGTTTATGTTTTTGGAAGATTACTACTTTTCTTCTAAAGATGTAGCATGTGGAGAACCGAAGGATTTAAAGAGAGTACTAGAGCTGGTTAGTCTTCCTCTGTCTATGTGGAAGCTATAAAAATAGAAGCTAGTATTTGGGTAGAAGAGTTTCATAACAACAGAATCCGAGACAGGTAATTGTGTGATCAAGAGATGCAGTCTGAGATTGGGGAGGATTGAAAAACACAAAACCAGAAACCAAAACAAAACTTGCTTCAGGTCATCAGCTAATGAACTGTAGAAACCTAGAAGGAATTCCTTACTCAGATCAGTTTTGCCTCGTTGGCATTTGCTTTGTGGTATTACTTAGCTTTGAGGCATTTGGCATATCCTGCTGGATTAAGTGTCCTGGGTTATCACTGGTTTGTTATGGCTTGATAACTTCCATATACACTTTTAATAGGCTGTCATTTCTGTAATTAAGTTGCTTTCAACTCTTGTAGTCAGCTGTAATACTCAACAACTATAGTTTTTAGAAGACGAAAGTTATTCGCTATCTAGAAGAGTTATGGTTCTTTTGGCATTACTGCATTCCCTTGGCTGTAAAACAATTCACGGTGTTGCTGCTTGTTCTCTGATTCCAGGAAAGCCAATATTTTCAGTGGACATTCATCCAGATGGGACCAAGTTTGCAACAGGAGGACAAGGTGTGTTTGCGTACTGACAGAAGTTTGAATTTTGGGCTATAATAATAATCTTGTGCCTTCACATCACTTGAATCGGTTTGACCCTTTTAAAAACACATCACTTATCTCTGAGAAACAGATCATTGTGTGTAAGTCATTAAAACGTATTGGCAAGTGCTGCTGTTACTGCAGAAGGCAGGGTTATGTATTCTGATGTACTCATCCTCGTGGACATCACTGAGATAGACAGAAGCTGCAGTAATTACTTGTGGCCATACTGGCCAAATTTCTTCTTTGAAGAGGAACTGAATGTGAAATTGGGCTTTTTGACCTGCTAAACACTACAGCTATTGGGACAAAAACCTCCAATTACATAAATGGAATAGCATAAGAAACAGATGCAAAAATCTTATGTGGATCACAATAGTGAATAATTTTTTGCTGGCTACAATAATTGCAATGTTGGATTTGAATCTATCTTTTCTCTTTTAAAATACAGTCTTATTGTAAGCTGCTCATCCCTACAGTTGCCATCAGTTGTGCACAGTATGATTTTTGAACAGGGCTGTATAACTTATTTTTAAGAGCTTCAAGAAAAATAAAACACTTCTGACTTGGTGTAATTATATCTGAATGGCATCTGTATTCAAATGCCTCCAGTAGTGCCTCAATTTTATCTCAGTTCCAGAACAGATGTTTAGGTTGAGAAGCCTTTTTATATGTATTTAAAAGGGGGGGTGGGCTTTTTGTTCTCTTACAGGTCAGGATTCTGGGAAAGTTGTAATCTGGAATATGGCTCCTGTCCTGAAAGAGGAAGATGAAAAGAATGAGAATATTCCCAAGATGCTTTGTCAGATGGACAATCACTTAGGTAACAAAGATTATTCTTTTTTGGGTTTTTTTACCTTTTTTAAGCATTTCATGTTTTACAAAAGTCATGCCTTGTTCAGTGGTGAGGAATCAATACCGTACAGCAGAGTGGTCTCATACTTTGCGTGTATACTGGGTTAGATGTTCAGCAGAAAATGTTGGGAAAATGTAGGAAACTGCACAGAGAAATGCAGTTACCTTTGGAAATCTCCCTATGAGCTTTTTCCAGCGGCCATCAAGTAATTGATAATGCACATTCCGAGGAACTGGGAAGCTCTGAAGGAAAGGGCGAGAGAAGAAATAAGTATAAAAGAAATATCATATGAAGTATCCTGTTGTAGTTCTAAATTAGTCTGGATTTATTGCACATTACATTTGAAAGATGTATGGTTTGAAAAGCTGTCCCTTCTTCAGGATGCGTCATCTTCAAGATACATCTTCTCTTTTTTGCCCTCTTAATCCTATCTCATTTACCACAAGCCATTTTCTTCGTTAAATGAATATTAATCTTCCTTCTTTTGAGCTACTTCTGGTGAAGCTTTTTTAAATAAGAAGCAGGCTTTTAAAATAAGAAGTTCTTCAACTGCTGCTGAAAGATAAGTACTAATTCATTTATCTAAAGCAGGCAGAGTAACTGCTACCCATGGAAAAAGCACACTTAAATCCTAACCGTTTCCTGTCAAGTTTTGGTTATCATAAACTCTGCCCAAGTCCTGAACCATTTATTTCATATTTCATCTTACAACCTTTTTTTCCTACGTTTCAGCATGTGTGAACTGTGTGCGATGGTCAAACAATGGAGTTTACTTGGCTTCAGGTGGAGATGACAAGTTGATTATGGTGTGGAAACGAGCTGCGTAAGCATATTTCTTCCTTCCTGATTTTATGTTGTATTTTAAGTGGGTTACTCTGTCACATCTCTTAATGTTTCTTCCCTGTGCTGGTCTTTTGTAAGCTCCCTGCTTCTCCTGGTGCACAAGGAGATGAAACATGGTATGGGAGATTTGATGTCCTGTCTCTTGGGCTGGAGTGTGTCTACCTGGGCAGTCTCTCTCTTACCAAGGAGCTGAGGCATTTTCTTATGTACTTGAAGAAAGCTTCCTGATGAGATCTGAAGAATTATCTTAAATGTTAATTTTTTTTTACTATCGGTAGAAATTGTGCATTTTATTGAAGCTAATTTTTAATAACTGGAGTTACTTTCTGTTAAAAAAGAAAGGGTTTTTTCCCTTCAGTTTTCATTGGAGGAATAATTAACTATAAAAAAGGAAGTGTACTGTGCATCTGATTTTCTTTAGCAAGAAAGTTTGAAGAACTTAAGGTTGTTCTGTTGTTAACTGTCTCTATTTTAATTAGGTACATTGGACCTAGCACTGTGTTTGGTTCTAGTAGCAAACTTACTAATGTTGAGCAGTGGAGGTGTGTATCGATTCTCAGAAGCCATTCAGGGGGTAAGTTAAAAGGTGTTGAATGAACATAATTTGCATGTATTTGGGGGGGTGGAAAATAACCTTTTCAGTTTTTCCTCAAAAAGTACATACTTGGTGGCAAGTCAGTCACTACTTCTCAGAGCATCAGTGATAATCTAAAAGAAAATGTCATTTTTAATCAAATGCTGATTTGCATACAAGTCACTTCAGGCAAAATAGCAGAAAACCTCCAGCAACTACTGTAGTAGAAAAATTAGCAACTAAGGAACTTACATTTTGCTGTTTGCTAGCTTAAAAATAAATCTGAATAATGGAAGCCAAACTGCATTTTTATTTGAATAAATGTGTACACTTGCAGTGAATAACCTCCTGGTTAGCAGAATGCAAAGTTCTGTAACCCAAAGGGTATTTATTTAAGAAAAAGTAAAACTAAAGACACCGCAAAAGATGAATAAACCAGATTTCAGATGTTTTGTACCTGCTAACGTGAGCTATGATTAAAATAAAGATTAAAATCACTTTGATCACTCCACGTGTGTTGGAATAAAGTGAGTGCATTACAACAGCTGCTGTTGCTTTTTCATTCAAAACAAGACAAAGTACTTTATACAGGCATTAGTACTTCCTGTCGGTACTAAACATTGCATTCTCTGCACTGGATTTTGTTGTTGTTGCTCCCCATTGGGCGCTGTAAAAAAGAGCTCCCTCCCAGCGAGTGCTGCTGTGTTCTTTCTTACCGTCCACTCTATTGGAATCACAATTCTCAGTGATGGAAAAGAAGTTGCCACACCAGTTCTTTTAAAAGAGATTTTTGGGATTCTTTGGTTACCATCAATGTCTTAAATGATAACTTTTTGTAAACAGATGTCATGGATGTAGCGTGGTCTCCGCATGATGCCTGGCTGGCATCCTGCAGTGTGGATAACACTGTTGTCATCTGGAATGCTGTCAAATTCCCAGGTGAGGATTTTTACGTTTCAGATGTGCAATATGTAAAGCTTTGTGGTAAACTCGTTGCCCCATGGGCGCTTTTTGCTGACTGTGAAAATCAGCAAGTGGGAATGGGTTGTCTGTCTTTTGAGATGACACTCTTACAATCTGGTGACCCAGTCCTCCTTCCAAGTTTGGATGGCAGTGAGCAGTGGATGCCACTCTGCTGTAGAAAGCAGCTACATTCAGGTTGCTAATTTTATGTGAAGGTTGTTATATGTATTTTCTCTTCTACCTTTTCCCCAAAAAAATCCCAAATAGATAGATCTTGAGCTTGAGAATACATATGCAGATATTTTTTTCCCCCTGTTGCCTTTGTACCCACAAGACTTTACATTCATTCACCTTTGGGGTGACATTATTTTATTTACCCCATTTTAAATGCTGCTGCTTAATAAGCAGTGGGACTTTACAGGGTGAAGGGAAGGACTAGGGGAACCTCACAGTAGCAGAAGCTCTCAAGTCTTATATTTGATAGCCATTTTCCTTTTTCCATTGCTGCAGTGCTGTCAGGTCACACAGTCCCAAAGTCTGTTTCTCAGGGATAAGCAGCCGGCACACTGGACAGCTTTAGCTGACCTGTGAGGGACTGTGGCAGTTAGGGAGCATGTGCTTTTATTTGGCTTTATGTTATTGATGCAGGCTCAAACTCCCATTCTGTGGTGCCTAGTCACTGTGTTATGTTTTAGGGTTGCTTCCAATCCAGATACCAGAGTTTATAGACATTCACACTAGCTGTGTAGCTTGTGTAGTACTCTCAGCCTCTTCTCTCATAGTTCGATAAGGAAGAGATTGACTGAAAGTAGGTTACCAGGTCTGCCAGGCTTGTACGTCTGTTCCGCTACAACTTTGGCTTAGATCACGTCTGCTGCACAAAGCTGAATTTGTGATAATCTTTTGGGTGTGGGGGAGAGGATGAATGTTTAACTGAAGTTCCAGTTAAACTGCTGCTTTCCATAGCTTGCAAGTGCTATTCTGAACACCTGGGGTTCTGCTGGTGTTTCTGCTCTGATCTGTTATAAAGAACTTTGCACTCCTTATGTTGTTTGTACATTAAAGGAAGGTATATTTAATAATGCTGTTTCCAAAAGATCTTGTAGATCTCCTCAGCAGTCTGTCATAAAGGAGATATCAGTAACTATTCCCTGTTCTTAATGTTTGTGTGCACAGAAATTCTTGCCACTTTGAAAGGGCATTCTGGCTTGGTGAAAGGGCTGACCTGGGATCCTGTTGGGAAATATATTGCCTCTCAGGCTGATGATCGAAGTTTGAAGGTGTGGCGGACCATGGACTGGCAGTTGGAAACCAGCATCACAAAACCCTTTGATGAGGTACTTCAGAATGTGTGACTATTCAAAGTGAATTCCTACAGAAGGAACAAAAATGATAAGAATATCTCTGATTCTGCACAGACATTAATTGATTTAACAGTGCTGAACTGAAGGAAACTATCAGATGACAGGTTCTAAAGGGGGGAAAAAGAGCTGCCTTCTCACACAGCGTGATTAAAGTGAGACTCTCATTGCCATTGGATGTTGTGGATGCCAAAGGTTTATTTGGGTTATGTAAACAATTAAGTAAATTCCTGGGAATGGAAAGGTTATTCCAAGGAAATTTTGGCACGCTAAGTACACTGTTCTTACCTTCTTCTTTATGCATCTTCTCTTGGCCACTATCAGAAACAAGATAGGTATTTAGGAGGGATCTTTGGTCGGGCATCATAGGGCTGTTATGTGATGACATTGATCAAGAGATCAAATTTCTGGGGACAGAAGCTGGTGCTTAGTGAGTGGAGTGTTTTGCAGTGATCTTATGGTATTGTGATTAGTGCAGTTACTCTTCACATAGACTGTAAATGTCTAAATTCATGTGTGAGCTGGTGTTGCAAGTTGAAGTCTCGCTGTTAGCAGTCGGTATGCTGCAGCCCTGTCACTAATTAAGACTCTGAGTGTATAGTATCCAAAAAGACTTAGGTTTTGTTTCCTTTAAAAAAGTTCTCTGGGTTCCTTTTTCCCCCTTTTGGTGGGGCTTCATAAGTTACACTAAATCACCTGTATAAAATATGGCTGAAGTACTGAAAATTGTATGTAATTATGTGCTTTATAGTCACAAAAGACTGACTTTGTAATCATATTCCCTAAATTTAAAACCTGAATAGCTTGTATTAAACACCCTTTGCCACTTTTAAAGCTCTAATTGTTGTTTGGTTTGGGGTTTTTTTTGTCAGTGTGGAGGGACAACTCATGTGTTGCGACTTAGCTGGTCACCTGATGGTCACTATCTTGTTTCTGCTCATGCCATGAATAATTCTGGACCTACTGCTCAGATCATTGAGAGAGATGGATGGAAAACCAACATGGATTTTGTAGGGCATCGGAAGGCAGTTACAGTAGTGGTGAGTGAGTGATAGTAATTTATCACTGAAGTAAAACTTTTGATAATTTTATGCATAAATGGGACAAGAGATGAAGAGAGGTGTCAAGATTAGTAAAGCAAACCCATGGTAGTGATGAAAAAATGTCAACTTTACATGTTGGACGCAATCAGTTTGCTCTTGTGATAAGAGAACTGGACGTAGATGAACACGATAAGAGGGTGAGGGTGCAGGAGTATGTTAGTAGCTAACCACACTAGCTTTGTTAGCTGTTCAGTGACTTGATTAAAGTGACTTAAGTTTCTAGTGGCTTTCTATTGCTAGTAAAATTGTTATTACTTACCATTCCTGTCAAGGCATTCAGAAAGCCTCTTCAGAAAGCGGATGCACTTTTGTCAGTGCTCTCATAGTCTGGTTAAGGACTTTGTTTCTATGAAAAGTTTTTTTTCACTCTTAAGTGGGAAACTTGCTCTTAAAGCAGATCTACCAAAATGTAATTACTGTAATAATATTTGGGGCATCTCATTGGTGCAGAAATTCAATCCGAAAATCTTCAAGAAGAAACAAAAGAATGGGAGCTCCACCAAGTCAAGTTGTCCCTACTGCTGTTGTGCTGTTGGTAGTAAGGATCGATCTCTTTCTGTCTGGGTAAGTGGGTTTTTTGCCACCTTTGAACTAATGTGGTTATTTGGATAACTTGGGGGTTTAACACAAAGGCCACACGTACAGCATTAGGTCTTATGTTTAGGTTAGTGTTTAGGGGGTTTTCTGTCTGCTGTTACAGGATTACCTGGGAGGGAGGAAGTGAATTGGTGTTAGTTCATTTCTCTAAAGCCAAGAGCAGTGGCAGACTATGTTGCCCTGGTAAGGGGTAGGGGAACTGTTAAGAGAAATCGTATGTTACCTCAGTTAATAAATATAATTCAACCCTATTTTCTTCCTATGTCTTTTACTCATTCTCCATATGAGTCTTTTAAGACTACTGTTTCTCCATGTTTAGCCCATCTATTCATTAATCACTTAAAGTCTACCTTTGTTAGTCTTGCTTTTACGATATGAGGAGAATATAGCAAGCACAGGATAGCTGCTTCTGAGCAGCTCATCTTTCTGCTTTGTTCTGGCTTCATTTCCTGGCTTCTGTTTTTGCTGTTGAAAGAGGAATGTGAAAGTGAATGAGCTTTATATTTTCGAGTTCTCAATGTCTAGATTGGGTTTTACTGTAAACTTTACACTAAAATTGTTACTCTGGCTAAGAGAAGAGTAGCTATTCCAACACTTAGAAATGCAAGACGATTGGCAACTGGAAAGGACAAGGAATAAATTTAACTGATTTGTAAAGCTTTGTGATGAGAATGTGTGCCAGAACACACCAATTGCTAACTGCAGTCTAATATTTATAGATTCTAGTGTGATACTTATCCATTACTCGCTAAATGCACACCACTAAATCTGTTTCTGGCAATGCTACCAGTGCATACCCTTATCAAAGTATCACTCTCAGTATATTTTACTTTCTATTTATGCTATGATTTCATTTAGGGTAACTGTTGAGGTTATACTAGATATTGTCGAGATGCAAAGATGTAGGTAGTCTTTGCCCTGAAGACCTTAATTGTTACACATATAATACAGACCTATGGAAATGTAAAAGAAATAACTACTGAAGGTGACTGCTACACTACATCTGTGAACCTTTGAGCATGAAACATCCTATGCCACATTGTCTTCTGCTTTATCTCAGTTGTACTATGTACTATAGGTATCAAGACCTTTGGTTTAACATTAAAGAGCTTAGAATGATTTAGAACAGGTTACTGGGGATTTTCATATTCAGTTCTTTCTAAGCTGATTTGTAAGTGTAGAGGAATCCTCTTTAAGAATAATGGTGAGTCCAATTCCCTTTGCTCTTGATAGGCTTCACTTATTTAGAAAGTGAGTCTGAGTGAGGACATGGAAACCTAATCTGTTCTCCGTCTTCCTCTTGTGCTGGCAGTTTACAACATTCTTATCTCATTAAAGCTCAGAATAGAAGCTGTCTTTAGCATCTGTGAAATTACTTTTTAAGTGGTAGAGAGTGTTCTATTACTGCTATGTAAAGGCAAAGATGGTTAAGAAATTCAATTGGTGTTTCAGAAAGGAGGTGAGGGTTGAATGTCACCTGCTATTCTCCAAAGCTTTTCTGTGCCAGTAATGGAATGGGTAGCTGGGTGCTTCAGATATACCCCAAGGCATACAGCTGTCTCCTGGCCAGGTCTTGTTTGAATGTTGCTAGACTCTGAGAGAGTGTTAATGTGGTAATATCTGTAGCATAGAACTTAAGTTTCTGAGTGTTGTTTTTTCTGTTTTAAGCTCACGTGTCTGAAACGCCCTTTAGTTGTCATCCATGAGCTGTTTGACAAGTCTATCATGGACATCTCCTGGTAAGTTGATTTCTGCTGTTTGTTACAGAAGCCATTGTGTTGCTGTCATCTTTAGGTATATGTATTGACTGGAAATTCTTTAAAACAGTATAGACTGTAGCTTTAGCTAGTGATTTGGGTTGGGTTGGACAATGCATTTTCCCAGCAGTCTACTGTCACGTGTTTTGTTTTCCTCTTTCTGCTGTTAATGGTACTCTCTCCTGCTTTCTTCCTAAGGCCTGGTCATAAAAAGGCAGAAATCTCTAGTTACAGACCGCATATTTACTGCAAGTGAATAGTAAGGGAGAGATAACCATGAGACCACTCAGCAAGTGGCATTAAAAAAAACACTCTGCACCTGTATGTCAGGTGATTTCCACAGTTAAGGATTCTGTACAAGAAAAGACTAGTATTTTTTTCATGATAGACACGCAGCTGATGACATGGGTTGTCTTAATAGCTATAGTAATTTTGGTGGGTTTATGCTGTAAATGTTAAAGCTTACAATTGTATAACAACTTGTCTTCTGAGTGCCCTGTGGGTTTTGCCATGAAGCTCAGTGAAGCATGATAAAAATTTTTCAAAACCAAAATATTTTTCTTTCATTAATAGATTGAGGCTAGAAAGCCAGTAAATGGCGTATTTCACGAGAAGCGCTGCTATTGTTGTAGTACAATAGCCTTGAATAGCTTTGTTTTTCTATAATGTGTTTTATTTTATTTCTCCATCTGCAGTTTGCACATTTTTCATGGTGTAAAGTCATTGGGACTAATAGCTGGTTAACATTTTGCAATTTCTGAGGAAATGGTTTGTGGGATATTTGTGAGACAAAGGATCATCAGGAAACTTGTTATTTTATATCCTGCTTACAAATTGAAATGGACGGTTAAAATGTCAGTAGTATGGAATGTTCCCAGAAACATGCTCCATTCTGAAAACAGACTGAGTAAATTCAGAGAAATCTGATACTATTGTTATAGCTGTCTCATTTCTATTTTAGAGTTTCAGACTTGGATGCGTCATCATAATATCTGAACATGATTATGTTTTCATGGAACAGTTGCTTGGAGCCAGAGGTCAATAGGAGCTCCGCAGTTTTGTCTGCAAAGCAGGCAGAAAACTCTCAACAAGATTTTACTATTTTCTGGCTTGGCTAGTACTGGTTAACCTGTCACACGGCGCTGAGGCCAGCTTCTCTGGATGTGATGCCATCAGCCAGCACAAGAAAAAAAAGGTGTTTTCAAGCACCTATAGCCAGGATGCATGGAATGTATTTTTAAGCCTTGATGGACTAGTTAGTATAGGACTTAAGAGTCCTGCCTGCTTCCCTTCCTCTTCCATTCTCTTTAACAAGTCATCTGTATACCACTGTGTTGCCATCTCTGTGAGCTCTGTAATTGGAAGTTACTGGGTCAGTGGTCAAAACTCAGCAAGTATTGGGTTTTTTTCAAATGTGCAATGATAGGTTTTAACAGGAGGTTATTATTTCTGTAAGACTAGAATGTATAGTTTCTCCTTTCTGTTTTCCAGCAGGAAAACACTGAGACTTTGTTGTGGTTTAAGCTTATTCGTAAATTAGACAAAGCATGTAGCCTGCTTGTTTTCCCCCCACAACCTGTCCTTC
>WYDI02036964.1:16908-97956 GCA_009867235.2 Psittacus erithacus | reverse complement strand
TCCCTGCCCATGTCAGGGGGGTTGGAACTAGATGATCTTAAGGTCCTTTCCAACCCTAACTATTCTATGATTCTAAAACAGCAAAGTAGAAAAAATCCTCTGGTTTTGGTAAAGATCTTGAGCCATATCTGAATGTCTCTTTTTATGTAGCTTCTTAGATGTTCTAACTGGACTGTCTGAAGATCAGTTATATCAATTGCCACAGAGATCTAGCAGAATTCTTTGGATGTATTTTTAACAAGAAGGGGAACCAGCAGAGCAACAGGCATAATTCAGTTCTATCCTACATCCATTTCTGGGCTGGAACAGATCTGACAGGTTAAATAAAGTCCATCTTTTTTTCTTTCTTCTCTTCCAAATTTACAGATTTTTAGCTAAGTGCCTTTTAAAAAGGATGTTAATAACATGGGTGCAGTTTATTAGATTGCTGGGGTTAAAAAAATGTTTTTTCTGATTTTTGACATATCAGCTGTGTAAAGAAATATTCAGAGAGGGAACAGTGTGAGTTGGACTTTCATACTGCTGACAGTGTCACAACTTTATGGTCATGTCGGGTAGAGAGGACTACCTGTCCCTCAGTGGAGCAACTTAAGGTCTCTCTGTAGTGATCAGTAGTCCTGGAGCTAGTCTGTTTATTTCTTGCACTGGAAGGTACAAAGTGTTCATATAGGCCATCACCTTCTCTCCTTCCTCCCCCTGATCCTCTCAGAGTAAAAATCGTCAGTGTAAGAGTTCCTGCCAGTGCTTTTTTGCGGAACTTACTGTTAGGATCTTTACATCTTGGGTTGTCTGTCTTTCTTGCTTCAGGCCATTAGCCTTTGCCTCATCCCCTTTGACTGCCCTGCATAATTCCTGCCTCTCTGTGGCTCTTGCCAGTTTAGATTTCTTAACTGAAAGGGAAGCTGCCACCATGGCACCTGAAGGGCTGCTGGTTGAGCCTCCAGTGGGGCAGCAGCCCACAAAGAGAAATGCTGCTCTTCAGACTGTCTTGGTGGCTTCAGACTGTCCTGGTGGCTCTTGCCATCAGCTGTTTTGCTGACAGCCAAGGTACTTGGCATCCAATTTAGCTTTTCTGATAGGGAAAAAGGGCTCCAAAGCTATGAGGTGAATTCAGAAGCCATGACCTCCCCCAGAGAGAGGAGGCTGGAGATGTGAGGTGGACAACGTGGCACCATGCCTAGAAGGCAACTTTCAAGAGCTGGGTACCGTGCACGAGGGGATCTGGATGGCCCAGCCTTCAGGGCCTCCAACTTTAAATGATTTTTGTGTATAACAACAAACATCAAGGGCAGGTTTGCCTGATTTATGATTTTCCCTGGGCTTGTGAATTCAAAGCTGGGCTGATCGTTTTGTTTTTCAATGAATTTCAGGCTTTAAAAAGTCTTCCCCCCCCCAAGCTTTTGTTTAATTCCTGCTCCAATTTATAGCCAAAGTTTACTTTTTCCTCTTTAATACCTCAAATTAAGCTATAGATGCTGTCTTAGGAGGTTTACAGGCTATAATCTGTTTATTTAGTAGTCAGGAGTGAGTGTGGTGAAGGGTTTGTTTGAAAAGTGAAGCAAAGAGAGGAGAGCCAGCATGGAAGACTTTTGGCTGAGCACACACTTCGGTTGGATCCTGCACTGTTGCGGTGTATGAAGGTGCTGCAGTCTTTTTTCCCTGCTGAGCCATGAATTCCGCCTGGACTGGAGCATTCAGGGTGGCTCCAGTAACAGCAGCTGCTAGTCCTTTAGAGCCTCTTTCCTTCTTTTCCTTCTCTTATCCTCGACTACTCTGAACATCTTTACAGTGCCAGGGAAAGCAAAGTTCTCCATCCATGTGTGTGGTTTTATTAAGGGAACAGAAAGAGGAAGCAGAGCTACCCCTTGCTTACAACAAAAGATGTGATAGGAGGCAGCACAAAGCTACTCAACACAGAGTGGAGACAGTAAAGTTTCTCTGGAAAATGAAGGAAAATTTGAAAAAGAAAGCAGAAGACTAACTGCAAGCCTATTTATGTTTCACAGTATTGATGACTGTTGTGCAATGTGTGACTAAAACACCACTGAAGGGGAACAGCCTGCAGGAAAGCTGGAGAGGGACTTTTTACAAGGACATGCAGCCATAGGACAATGGGAAATGGCTTTATGCTGAAAGGGGGAAGATTTAGATTAGACGTTATGAAGAAGTTCTTTACTGTGAGGGTGATGAGACACTGGCACAGGTTGCCCAGAGAAGCTGAGACTGCCCCATCCATGGCAGTGTTCAAGGTCAGGTTTGACGGGACTTGGAGCAACCTGTTCAAGTGGAAGGCGTGCCTGCCCATGGCAAGGGGTTGGAACTGGATGACCTTTAAGGTTCTTTCCAACCCAAACCATTCTATGACTATGATTCTGTGATTCTGCGAAAATGATGAGTGCAGTTACTCACACAAGCCTTAGTCATAAAAGAAAAATGCTACGTTATCATTTCCTTATTCCTTTTCATAGTGGTCTCCAACCTCATAAGTAGCAGAGGGATCCCCAAACTTAAAGGATGTCTGCAATACATAGAGTAAACTATCTCTGAAGTTTGAACCTCCACATGAATCCAGGCTGACTTTGTGAAGTTAGCTGAGATTCACATTCAGTCATGATATTTCTAAAACCTCACAACTTTTTAATAATATGAAGTTTACACTTATTTACATACTTAAGTTTAACAAATATTGATCAGTTTAATACTTGATACAGTGACACAGGGAGTTTAAGTTCTTTTATTTTAAGGTCTTAGGTGAGCTAAGATTTTAAGGTGCTTTAAGGATTTAGATCAGTAGAAAAAAATAAATTGTCTTTAAACCTTTAACACAGCTTAGCCGCAGCTTTGCAGACCATCCTTTAGGTGTTTAAAAACAATTAATATTTCCTCATGCAGCAGAGTTTGTGCCAACTCCAGCATGTTTCAAAGCTGACTCAGTTATGTTCCCCTCAAAGTGATCTGTGTCACTGAAATGACTGTTACCCAAGGTTTAATTTTTTCCCCTCAAGCATTCATGAGTTTAGGGATGCTGTAAGCAGTTTGCTTATGGCTTGGTCTTGCAGTGTCACCCTTATAGGTAGACTGTACTTGACATTAAATGGAGCCTTCCTGCTCCACACCGTTTCCAGCTTCCATGGGAATGGTCAGCTGGGAAAAGAGGCTGAAGGGGCTAGTAGTACCACTTCATATAATTGTAGGATAATTTTGGTTGGAAGGGACATCTGAAGGTCATTTAGTTCAAGAGAATACACTTCAAATGTGTAAACAAGTTTTACCTTTTTTTCCCATTTCTTTCCCTGTATTAGTTCTGATTCTCTGAAGGGGTGAGAGTGCAGAAAGTACAGTGCTACAATTCTCAATTGTTTTCCTTCTTAACAGAGTTCTAAAGAAATACAGATTTTAAATGGCAGGGAATGTTTCTGAGGCACATGAAATGTGAATTGCTATGCATGGCATCCACCACACCTTGCCCTACCAGAGTGAGACACAGGCTTTCACAGGTCCAGGGCCCTGTCAGCAGCCACCAATACCTCCTGCCACCCCACCTCCTGTCTGCTGCTGCTGACATCCTATTTTGCTGA
Organism: Psittacus erithacus; assembly: GCA_009867235.2. NCBI lineage: Eukaryota > Metazoa > Chordata > Aves > Psittaciformes > Psittacidae > Psittacus > Psittacus erithacus. Next base: position 94,378 of record WYDI02036964.1, on the reverse strand, counting down.
CTGGTTATGTGATAATGTAATCCATGTCTAGTGAAAACTGGACATTAAGGGTAGCAAATACTGACAGTGGTAGTGGACATAAGATGAAGCCAACTTGTTTTTCTGCTTTTTCCCGGGGCTTTGCCTCCTTTTCTATGTCTGTGTCTCCTAGACTTTGTGCACCTACAGAGCACTGTAAGCCATCATATTTCTGTCACAGCCTGGTCAGAAATCAAAGAGTGAGGGAGTGATTGACTCCTGTCCAACTGATTTAACTGGAAACAGAATCTTTGCATCTTCTCTTACTCACACAGGAAGTCTGTATTAATGGCTAGTAACATCCAGCCTATACCTATACCACGTGTATTGATGCTGGACTTTATTTCTATTCCTGATTTTATTAACTTACAGATGTGACAAATTATTTTATGATAATATTCACTGACATTAAAATACAGGAATTTTTAAATACAAATTATGTGAAGTGCTATAACAGCCCACTTATATCGGTTCTCAAGTAACCTTGCATTTAATTCCCATTTTGCAAAATTAACCGCAATGCTAGTTTTATGCTGTATTTCTTAACATGATCTAATTTGAATAATTTGATTCGGAAGTTGGTTCAGAGCATGTGTTTTATGTAAAAATGTAGCAATGGTCTTTGAAAAGCACAAAGTAGGAACTGAGGAAACAAAGACAATCCCTGAGCATCTGACAGTTCCCTACTCTCAGGTCACTTTGTGGGGCCATCCTTTCTCACATACCCACTGCTCACCCTGAGATGTAATTAGCTTTCTGTCTCACAACTCTTCTTGGAAACCTTTGCCTGAGCTGCAAAGCTTTTGCAGCTTGTTTTCCTTCCAACCTACATTTACTCTCGACCACTTTGCATACATAGGTTCAGTGCCAGCGTTGTCTTTTGTTTTAGAGAGGTCTCCTTTTCCCAGGCTGCTTCTCGCAGACACATCCCCCTTGTTAGGCTGAACAGCCAGAAGTTTCACATCCATTTTCTAACCTTCATGCTGACCTCTATGTGCCTCTTCCAGCTGGAAGGTATCTCCCTGAAATGTGGGTGACCAGAATTGTATGCAGTTTTCCATATGGTATCACCTGGGCCTCATACAAAGACATGAATGCTTCCCTATTTTTACTGGAAATACCTCCCCTGCTGCCCTCATAGTTACCTTTTCAAAAAAAGAAATTGAGTGAGTCTGGCAAGGTCTACCTTTAGTAAACCCATGTTGCATTTTATCCCATATTGCTTTTACCTCTGCATCATTAATTAGACTCCCCACTGAACACTATTTTAAAGCCTAGCAAGCTATTCAAGTGGCTCTAATAGACCTGTAAATATGGGTCAATTTTTTCACCTTCTTAATTGCAGGTCATACCCTTACCATTCCTGAGTCCTGTGGCACTGTCTGCAACAGTTTATCAAAGAGATTTGCTAGGAGACTTGAAAAATCATGTGGCTGAGCTTTCCTGACTTAAGGCAAGATATTTTCTCATTCTTCTTATTTGAGCCTACTGGTGTTCTCTGTCTTAGGGAAGCTGTATATTTTCTTTGTATTCAATGTCAGTTTGGCTGACTTATCTGTGCTTTTATTCTTTCATATCAATGATCTAACTTACAAAACATTTTTGCTGTGTTTCCCATTTAAGCTGAACCAGTTTGTAATAACTTCGTGAAAGATATTTTCTATGATCATCTGTCTTGTATACTGCCTTTAATAGGAAACAAACCAAGTCTAGGCTGTTTGTTGAATGAAGGTTGCTAGGGATGAAGATACTTGGCCATCCCAGCTAATGGAATTGTCGGACCATACTGCCATTGGAAACATTTGTTTGCTAACCTATATCTAGGCTATCATAGTTTGCTGTAACAATATTTCTGACAGCTCTTAACCATAGTGAGATTGTTGGGCATAGCCAAATGTGGTGGTGGAATTTAGTGGCTGATCATTGGAAAATGCCTTTGTCCCCAAACAAGGATTTTTTCTTCTGTACTCAAGCTCTTCTTGTATATTGGTGCTATTCTTCTTTCTTATTGTGGCTTCCTTCTCATGTAACTGCCTTAGAAAGTCCATGTTATTTTTTAAATTTCATGGTGAAATTCAGTGGTCTCAAGCTATATTCATCTCAGGAATAATATTGCATGCTTTAAAATATGTCCTTGCTGTCGATTTCAGAAAAATCAGTGAGGCCAAGCATGTCATATAAACTATGTTAGAAGTGTTCTCAGTTGTCAAAGCAGGCTTCTTTTATTTATGGCTTTGATTAGCTGTTACTCAGTTTGGGAACATAGGGAAAATTTGGGAAAAGTGGAAGCCAATAAAGAATGGTCAGGAAAACACATTTTTCTAAAACAACAAAGCCCCAAACCCACCAACCAGACTATTCCATAAGCAAATGTGCCCAATGGAGATAGTCCAGACAACTGCACCTGGACACCACCTGGATATAATTAAGGTCCCAGAGTGGAAGATGTGTTAAACTGCATGCCAGAAAATTTAACAGTCTCTCCTTTACTCACCTGCTGTAAAAGGATGGCATATTGCTCTGAGTTAGATAGTGCAGCAGCATGGACGCATAGGACTCTGGGTCCCTCTGAGGAAGATCTTAGTTTTCAGTTCTGCCAGTGTCTCTATATATACCTTGGCTTTTCACTCCTCCTCAACCCTACAAAGATCAACCACATGCAAAGGGTATTGTTATGGCTTGCAAGAAGGAATTCCTTTGGGACACTCCCATGGTCACATCCATGAGCCAGGCACAGTCTCCCTTTGTCTTGTCTGTGAAAGTATTAATTCTTAAAACAGCACTCACCATGTTGTTTCTTTCTCTCAACAATTACTGTCCATGTTATTTATTTCTCAATGTGTCATTTAGATCTAAACTTCAGAAACACTCATTTCATGTGCTCCTTTATTATCCTGAAGTGGAGAAGGCACAAGAAAATTTGCACATATTTAAATCCGGCTTATTCAGAGACTGACTTGGTTGAAAAGAAATGTAATGCTTTGCCTGAAAAAAGTGAAGGGGGAAAATTAAGTTGAGCAATGCAAAATGTAGCAATCAGTTGGTTAAAATCTGACATAGTGCCTTCATTAAATGTTAAAAATCTCTGTTGAAATAGTATTAGCACAGCAGGGTTATGAAGAGCCAGAGGTAAATAATGGCTCAGAACAAATAGGCCCCAGCAGGAAAAAAAAGGTACATTTCACCTTATGGTGATCAGAAACTGTTCTCATATATTTTAAAAATTATGCCTAATCACATTATTACTATCATTACATGTGACCTTTTCCAATTACACTATAGTTAGAGTAAATGGTAAAAAACCAGCATGAGTGAAGACTTCCTATACATTTTTATGTTTTATTAGTTTTGCAGAGGAACTTGGGACAGGAGTCTGTTGCAATAGACAATGCAGCAAAGTGATTTGGTCCCTGATTGACTTTCTTATCTGGGATGCGCCAAGCAAGGGACAAAGGAATGCAATCAGATATTATGATGATTCATGTAACTGGAGGTTGGCAGACAAGCAAGACCAAGATTTTTCCTGAGCTAGGTGCTTTATAATCACAGAATGATCTGGTTCTTGCCTGAAGAAGTGTTAACAGCCTTTATAAACAATAGAATAAAGTAAAATTAGTACATGGAGGGCATCTCAGCCACCTGTGACTCGTTGTCAACCTTCAGAGATCTTGGAAGAATTGGGCCCTGAAGAGGGACCTGGGATGGTGAGTCAGACTTACCTTGTCTGTCGTTGGATTCAGTATTATTCCTCATTAACAGAATATACAGTAATAAATGAATGTGCAGTGATACATATATAAAAGCAATAGCAATGCTAAAATCTCTGCCATTGTGCAGGGTATTCATAGAATCATAGAATGGTTTGGGTTGGAAGGCACCTTAAAGATCATCTAGTTCCAACCCCCCTGACATGGGCAGGGTCACCTTCCTCTAAATCAGGTTGCTTAAAGATCGTGTCCCTAATGCAGGGCTTCGGAGATTCATCTTTGCTGGAGGAGCTGGGAACACTTTGTGACCAGCAGTGAGTGGCCAGCATTGTGTTGGAGACAGCATGCTCCAGGAGGGGGGATTTTGCAGAAGGCAGCATGAAAAGGAGAGAGGAGAAAGAAGCAGGTTCATTTGCTCCTTGTAGCTAGAATGGGAAGCAAAGCAGGCAGGAAAGCAGGGCCTTGGGAAAAAGAGGGGAGGCAGAAGAGGCCTGCACTTTGGGAAGCTTGGCGCTGGTGCAGCAAAGGACTGTGAGGCAGGGGTTGAAATGGGGATCAGCAAAAGGAAAAAGACAGAGAGCTCAAAGATGTCATGAAATCTGTTTTGAATAGACACAAGAAATAATGTGTATCTTGTATTTTATCTCAGAGAAAAGCTGCTGTAAGCTATGTAAATGATGATGAAGGATTCAATCGTATAGAGATATTTGTGTTGTAAATTTGAAGTGGCTGTTATGTTTAGATAAAAACAATGTCTAGAGGACAGGAAAGAAAACAGTGGTGTTAGGATTTTCTCCATCTTAGGGAATAAATGTTGAGTATTGTCACAGATAATATGATTCTATGATTCTATGCCTGTGTAAAAAAGGAAACCTGCCTTCTCTCTTTGTGTAGAAGCATGACTCTATTCCCAGCCAAACCTTTGTGATACAAGCAAAGTTAGAACAAAGAAGTATCAAATCAACTAAAGAAAACACAGGAGCAAATAAGTCTTGAAATATATATATTTGGGCAGAATATGAATGTTTAAAAGATATTAATATACCCTCTGAGAGATGAGGAGAGGTTCTGCCATCTCCTATTATCTGGCTTAGTAGGCTGAATAAGTGAATAATTCAGAGAGCAAAGTTTCTCCAATGAATGAGTCACCTAGACTCCAAACTATTAGCATGCAGCTAAGGCACGTTGAAAAAGGAGAGTTCATCCACACTGGTTTTAGTAACTGCTCCACTCAGTGGGGAAATAAATCAGTTTTTCCTCAGTTAACACAGGATCTAAATAACCATCAATTCCCCCACACAGTATCTGCAGCACAAATGGTATCACAGATGCTTGATTGTGGGTATAAATGAGCATATTATGCCCATAGGGGGAGGCTAGATGATGATGGCTTAGTAGCTGAAGCCTGCTGGCCTCTGGGAAAGTGCAAATGTGATGTCAGATGACTCAGTTTGCCAGGTGAGCAACAGGGGCTGTGCCTCTGCAAAACAAAAAGGTGAAAAATGAAGACATATTGCAGAGCTGTGTCTGTGGTCATAGATGCAGTGCTACTTGGCATCAACACTTCCTGACAGTTAGAGGGGAGGAAAAGCCCTTAGCACTTTTCTAAACTTAAATTGATGAGAAGAAAAATGGAGAAGTATCTGGGTAAAATGCCATGATGTGGGTCTTTCCTCTTACCTACTGGCCCCTCCTGGAGAAAGGGATATGACAACTACTAGGAACTCGTGTTAGAGTTGTAGGAGCTATCTGTGGAAACTCAGACCTCCATCTAGAAGGCAGTATCTGTGACTGAAGATCCTGACACTGTTTAAAAGCAAAAGACAAAACAAGGTAGAAGTCAGCAGATTTGCTGGCTGCAGAGATTTTGGGAGAGGACAGAACTGCTGTAACATCATCTCAGTGTCAGACCAACTTGCATATGGACTTATTTAAGAATCACAAGTTATGGCATACATAAGCAAAATAGTTCAAGTTCGCCATGCAAACCTCAGTGGGATATCATGAGTTTGTGAAGGACTGATGGGTCAAATATACCAGGAGTCAGTAGGACTGTGACGGCAAAAGCAATCAACTTCACTGGCATTGCAGTAGAATTCCATCACAGCCCCACTTCTAGTCCCCAGGGATAATACACAGCATCAGTGTGGGACAACCAGGATGGGGACCAAAATCAGCACAGCACTATAATTCACTGCACCAGCCTGGCTGGGCCACTGTTTTCTTTTCTGTAGTTTATTTCCTTATGCATCCTCACAGCAGGTTTTCCTCGTCTTTTTTCTATTCCTATCTTTTCTGTTCTTGCCACCCACATTTTTTCTCTCTTACAAAGAAGAGTTTGATTCCTATAAATCTTCCAACACTCAACACCTCTCTCTTGGTGGCCTGTTGTTCGTGAGGCAGCATCTGCATGGTGCCAGCTGGGATCCTTTGTCAGCAATTGACAGGAGATGCTGCTGCTAGTAGCTATAATGCACATGAAAAGGAAGGTGATGCTGAAGCGAGGTTGTTAGAGAACCACGAGCCTCTCTCCTCACATTGGGAGGACAAGTCTACAGATTTCTCCTGCGCTGCTGCCTGCCAGCATGGAGCTGTCAATTATGGCCTGTGCTTTGAAGCTGGAGCAGCAGCTTGGCCTCCCCCTCCTCGGCCATCCCTGCCTCCTCCGCTGTGCAGAGCTGCTTCTCCAGGTTAATGAGGTGCTGGTGTAATTCTGGCACCCGCCTCCTGTGCTGACAGCTGTACCCTGGCTCCAGGAGACCTGGCACGTTCCCACCTCTGTCGCTGACCCAGGACCCTCACTGGAGCTGCTGTGCACCTAGCAGCAGCTGATTTCCCATGGGCGGGGAGGGGAAGACAGCAGCAGTATCCAACACTGATAAACAAGAGACTTGGGTGAGACTTAGTTTTTTCTTACAGGCTGGGTGAGTCCATCTTTCACTGCAGCTGCTAAGTGAGGAGTGGAAAAGCAGAGTTCGTCCTTCTTCTTCTCCTCATCCTCCACACATGCAGCAGTCGTGGGTGCCCTGCAATGTGAATAGCTCCCTGATGATTACAAGGAGCATATCCCTCTGCCTGCCTGCCTGCCTGCCTGCCAGGGCAGCCAGCAAGGGCAGCTACGAAAGCAACAATGCTAAAACCTCATTTTATCATCATAGGATAAGTGTAGTGTATCCTGGAAAAGGGAATTTTCTATGTCCTGAGTGTGCACCCACAGATGTTCCTCTGCAAGTGGCACCTGCGCAGGCTCTCCTGTGCCCTCAGTCACCTGCTGGTGCCATCTCATCCAGGATAGGTCTAGGTCTGCTCAGGTGCACCCCCAAAATGTTCACCATTAGTGAGGAAACTACCTCCAGGGTTTCCAGAAAGAAAGCGATTCTTAGGCAGTGGGAGCAAGGCTGGAACAAGGCTGGGCGGAAGGGGATGTCCCAGGTGCTGTTGTGAGTGGTACACAAATGGGAGAAGCAAGCAACGACTCGGAGTGACACTGCAACTTCCTGCTCTAGCAAGAGGCCCCAAGGGGACCTGTCCTTCAGATCTACCACGTGGCAGGGGGAGGCGGCCGTACCAATGTCCTGCCAATGTCTCTAACCAGCCCCAGGGAAGATCTTGAAAACAGGGCTCCTCTTCTGTTGCTTTAGGTTGCACGGAATGACCTGTAACAGCAAATGTTTACTTCTCAATTAATTATTGATTTTTTTCCAATTCACTGACAGCCCCGAATGTCCCTGGAGCTCCTGCAAAAGATAGAAACAAAGCTACTAGGTGCCTTAATTAATTATCTGTTTTCTTTCCTCTCAGGAACCCAGAAGCTACTTCTCAACATTCATGGGTCATGGATTCCTCTCTCAGCATCCATATAACTTATTTAAATGTTAGAGCTATAGTATCTACAGTGCAGGCAAGGATGATGACATTGGGAAGTGGATTCTCATGTAGTTACTCCACTCTTTGATCTTTAGTGCACAAGCAATGACTCAGATGCACGGAGCCCTTCTCCTTCCTTTATGATGGCATTTTTCCACCTGATGAGTATTTTTACTATTATAGATCTTATGAGAGGAAAGATTGGTGTAGGTGGTAAATTGCCTTGAAGCACTTGTAATCAGTACTATTGCCAGTAAATTCATATTTTTGGAAATACTGAGATGTTGCTGTATGAGTGATCTTATACACCATTACAGGCAAGGGTGACAATGAAGGGCTGCTTTGTAGCTGATCTGGTGCAGCTGCAGAGCCCTCCAGCACAGGCACAGCTCATGGGCAATGGGCTGTGGTTCAGAAGGAGGAGGGTGAGGAGGAAAGGACACGGAGGCTGAGCTAGGGCTGCCCCAGGCACCACTAGTGAATGGAAACTACCGCCTGTTAACTTGCCTCCCATCACTCCTTCACAGGAGCTTTTGCTAGTACAGCTAATCCTGCTCTAGGGATTTACCAGGAATAAAAAACAGGAATAAAAATGTCACTGCTTAAACCAATGTGGTTCCACAGATAGAGGTTTCCAGTGCAGGCTTAGCCTCAGGACAGTTTTGTAAGGGTAGCTCTTGTCATCGCTTATACTAAAGCTGGGCTACTGGGGAAAAGAAGTCAGAGAGGTTGCAGCATCCCTGACCCTTTGATTTTGCCTGTTTCCCCGTACTCACTATTTTGGAGCCAAGGTTCCAGCAATGGGCAGATATCAGGAGAATCACAGCATTTGTGGGTTTTTATAAGTCCCTTGACTGCAGCTGGCAGATTTATAGCCAATCATGACTTTTGAAAAGAGGAGACAGAAAAAATAACGCCAAGCCAATTTCGCTAATGTGGGACTACACTCCATCATTTCTCTGCTTTTGTGTGGCCAGAGGCATGGAGGTCACCTTCCCCTTCCAGAAATACCCTCTCCCTGCTCGCCAAAGTATTTTAGTTTGCATTCTTTGTGTAGTTTCTGATCTGAAGCCAGGGACGACTCTTCCTTTTCAGTTGCCTTTAGTAGCACGCAGGTTTGGTGCTGGAAAGCGAGACACGCGTTTCCCGTAAGGCTGCTGTCTTACACCCTGGCAGCACTTCTGCGCATCATTTTTTTTCGCATAACGAAGGCAGAGCACCTGTGCGCTCCCGAGTAACGCCTCCAAGCAGGAATTACACGGCTATGCCGGGTGGCCACTGGATGTCACTGTTGTTCTGCCGAATCCCCGCGGCAGACGCAGATGGAGGGGACACGATGGAAGCCGGGTGGCGGAACATATTTTGACACCCTCTGCGGTCTACTGCTCTAGGCGTATCCGAGCAGTTCTGGCTCACGCAAAGGGTCCGTGTGGGTGCTGTGGATATGGGGTATGGATGCTCTCAGTGCCACATTTTGAGAGCTCCCAGGCTGTGCTCTGCCAGTGCTGGGTTTTCTTTTTTGTGACAGAGTCTGTTTCTTATTGATGCTGGGGAAAAGAAACTAAGACATGATGAAATTATCTGAGTTACAGGACAGAAGGAGCATCCCTGGAGTGTCACATTTGGGCCAAGGGCTGGTTCAGAGGATTCTTCACTGCCTGGCACACAGCCTGCAAAAATACAAAGAGTGAAGAAATAAAGCAACAAATCTCTGGCCCAAATCTCTTTTCACCCAGTCCTAGAATCTAGAATCACAGAACGGTTTGGGTTGAAATGATCTTAAAGATAATCTCGTTCCAATCCCCTGCCATGGGCAAGGACACCTTCCACTAGACCAGGCTGCTCAAAGCCCCGTACAGCCTGGCCTTGAACACTGCCAGGGGTGGGGCAGCCACAGCTTCTCTGGGCAACCTGTGCCAGTGCCTCACCACCCTCACAGTAAAGAACTTCTTAATAATATCGAATCTAAATCTCCGGTCTTTCAGCTTAAAGCCATTCTCCTTTTTCTTATCACTACATGTGCTTATAAAGTGTCCCTCTCCAGCAACAGTCCAGGCAAGAAAGCCAGGAGGATCCCCCAGCAGCAGCTTTAGGGTGCCTCTGCCATCTCCTGTGGCCACGCATTTACTCACTTCTCCCTGCACACAGAGGTCCGGGGGCAGCGGGACTCCAGGCAGGTTGCTCAGGCTGAGTCATGGATCAGTGAGCGTGGGGGCTGAGCTGCAGGGTGCCAGGAAACTGGCCGGGAGGAGTACATCAGCCCTAGCCTGTGCTTGTTTCCTGGGCCAGGGAAGGCCTTAAATGGTAAGAAAATACATCTGTACAAATTAATTGCTTACATAAAATTTCAGGAAGGCACAGGCTTTGCTGTACCTGAAGAAAAAACCTGTTCTGATGAACAACGCAAAATGTTGCAATGCAACGTTATTTCTTAAGAGACCCTTCTTTTTCTTTTAACACTTTCCCTTTTATTGGATTCTTGACCAAATAAGATATCTACATATGTGACTAACTTTAAGTCATTTGTATCTAATTTCCTTAGGTTTCTGCAAGCAGAGACCAATCCCATGAATGACACCCTTCAGTGACCTTGATTGTACTTTAATAATAGCAGTGTTAAAAGGAGTGAGTAAGAGGCCATGAAAGAGTGAGGAAACAGAAGTTAAAATTGAAAGAATGAAGCTGGCTAAGAGAAAATGAATTGCTGAAATTCCATTACTAGAAAGAGATACCAGAGAAAGGCTGGAAAAAGTCCAGCCCCTTACATGTTTGGTAAACTGTTAATCTGTGTACAGTGCACAGATCCCCATTTAGTGTTAAACCCATGGAAAAACTCACATGGCATAATGAGACAGTCAGAATATCCCAGCTCAAGTCTAGAAACAACTGGACCATTCCTCAGCGTGTCCTTTGAATGTCTCTGGAGGAACCATGGCCTTCCCAGGCCCCATGTTGCTGTGCTCAGCCAGAATGGGACCTTGGCTGTGCCAGGCAGGAGAGGCAGAGAGGTAATCAGAAGCATGTGGTTCTCCAAGCCTGTGCTGGACGTGCACTTGCTCACAAGCCTTGCTGTGAATCCTGGAAACAATCAGTACTAATGTTGTACTTGGCCTATGTGCAAGGTCTGACTCTTTTCTAGATGGCTGGGAGAAGGGAAGTGAGTCCTGCCTGTTTGGATGTGCCCTAACGATGCTCTCCCTCACCTGGAGGCATGTGTCTCTGGAGAAGCAAGCTTTGCCCCTTAATTTTTGTAACACAAGAGACTGCTTGAATCATGATGGGACACTCTAATAGAAGGAAATACCCAGACTACTGACTTCTTAAGCTTTATTCTTCTTTGATCTTTTCTTCCTGGAGGCATTTATTTGATCTTGGAAGGACCTTAGGGCTACAGTCTGCCCTAGCAAACATATGACTGATAGCAGAGGAAAGAGATTTTGAGTCTTTTCTTCCGATTATTCCCCCACATAGCACAGGCAAAATATTGGCGTATTTCTCCCAGGAGCATAGGGGCAGGACATACCAAATCTGCATGGGGAGAAACGAGGTGAAATTTCTAGGACAAAAGCAATAGGAAAAGGTTATGGCTATGAGGGGTAGGATGCTCTTCTAGAAAGTACTACATAGATCTCAGGAGGCCTGGGTCCAGACCTGACAGTCTCTGTAAAACTATGTAAGCCACCTGATTTCTCTGTTCCTCATCTCTCCACCTGTGAAATATGCTCTGCCTCTTCTCTTTTTAACCCTAGCAGGACTGTGCTTTTCCCTGTTAATACAGTGATGAATCAAGGGGGTCTCACTTTATGCTAGAGCTGCTGGATGGGCCCAGAGAAAAATGATGAAGACAATTATGCCATGTAGGCCAATAAAGATGTGTTACTTTTGCCCTTTAAATACTGGCCTCGGGATTCAATCCAAATGCCAGTTAGGCTTCCAGAATTACCTGTTTAAAATTTAATCTTCTCCACGTCTTTCTTCCCTCTTTGAAGTAAGCTTCATCTGCATACCTGGTGTTTGCATTGCCTTGTTAGAAGAACCAAATGGTGTCCATCTGTAGATACAAAATACAGAGGGGCCATTTGAGCTGCTAAAGTGCTTCCCTCCCCTCACCAAAGTCATTCTTGAAAGCACTGATAGGAGTGTTAAATACCAGTGAGAGATCAGACTCAGACACAAATGGAGAAAAGCTGTGGAAAGCAAAATAAAGCACATCTTTATGTTTCCCTCCCCACCAGCTGTGGCTAGGGAAATAAAGCAAAACCAGAAAGACTCGAAAATCTGATGACTGAAAGGAAGACATGATCAGGACAGCAGCTCCCACTCCTTTCGCTATTACTTTGCACTTCCCCACTGCCCACCTATTTGCCATAGGCAAAGTGATGGTGAGACAGGCAGGACAGGGACACTTTTCTCCCCATCTCACTGTGAAGGGGAGCACACTGGCAGTGCTACAGGCATAACAGCATATCCTAAACCACAGTGCTGACAGTCAGAAGCTGAAAGTAAACAACTTATTTACATGCATTTTAAATACAGCTTGGTGCCTGGCATCCTGATTATTTTGAAAAGGGGGTTAAAAAAATCGCTGTAAGGCAAGGACCTTACATACCTGGCTCCAGCCCTCAGTGCATTTGTATGGCTGAGTGGAGATACTAACATAACCTTACCTGTAATGGCATGAACACACCACTGTAATAATTCATTTAGAATGATGACACCTGAGACCTAATTTAAAACTCCTAGATGAATACTGTTCTCACATTCAAACCCCAAGGCTGCTGCAAACATACCTAAGAAATCCTAAGAACTATAGTGAGCCTAATTGAATTGGACTTAAATGGACCATTGAGGTGGCCTCACAGAGCCCTGGGGAATTTATATTGTCTATACCGTATCAGAATCACAGCTTGAACTGAATAACGGGTTACATCCAATCATGTTACTGTAACTCATGCTTGAGGAAAGTGGGAAACCTTTTGCTATCAGCAAGGCTGTATGGAAAACAATTTCAAATCACTTTAAACCCGGTTGGCAACTACTTTGCCAATTATGGAGTCCTTTGGGAAAGGTGTGTGCTAGGGCTTGGGACTAAATGATTGATGTCAAGCGCCCCAGTCCCCGGAGGCACATGCAGGAGGCTGGAGAGGAGGTGCTGGTGGCTAATTATTTCTCCTAAGAATACTTTAGCAAGGTAATTTGCGCTTGCAGATGAGTCACTCTGCGCACAGAATATAACACAGGAAAAGCAGAGACTTCAGTGCTACAGCACACAGACAGATAAAAGGGAAAAAAGCAGGATCTTCAGTCCTTAATCTTATATGCAGAACCCCAGGCCTCGCTGTCTGCCCCCTCTCCCTAGTGGACCCGCACCAGCAATGCTCAAGGGGGACTGCAGAGTAATGCCAAGCAGAGCTTCATCACCGCACCTAATTACAGAGAGTTAAACCTTAAAAGGTTGATGAAAGGATGCACTCTGGGTGTTGGTGGTGCAAATCTGCGTGTGGATGGGCATGCAGGAGGGAAAAACAGCCAGCTGAAGCAGGTAGCAGCCAAATGCCTTTCCAGCATTTATGCCTGTGCATCCCCTTGGTGCACTGGCAGTTTCTTTGCTGCTGTTGTCTAAAATCTCCTCACAGGTGCACTGTTGACACTGTGTTATAATTTATGAAGCTGCAGATGTCTGGAACATGTAATTCATTTTGCAGATGGCAAGTGTAAATTCTGCTGCTCCTCACATGGCACAGACTTACCTGTTAATAAAAAAGCTGACCTTACAGATCCCAGCTACTCCAAAAGAGGTGTAGAAAACCCCTTCTGGATGTGTTGCTGCCATCAGGTAAGGTGTAAATAGCATTGATCTTGCAAATTATTCAAGCCTGACTTCAGGATCCCCACTTCCTTAAAGCTCTTGGGTGTGAGTTTTGGGACTGACTCAAAGCAGGGTGAATTTTGGTCAGAAGTTTGTGGTTGATTTGCCTTCCAGATTTTTGGTAGATTTTAACTCATATCATATGGCTGAAATTGATTCAAGTCCTCTCATTCATGCTGGCTGAGGTTCTGGCTTTGGGATTTCAGGACCACTGAAAGCATGGATTCATGGCAAACACAGAGATGCTTTTCTTGATCAGGAACTATTAGAGATGCAGCCACACTCCCCTTTTGAAAAATGCATTTGTGGTTATCTGCTGCTTTAGAGCAGCTGGGAAGATGAAAGAGCTCTGAAAGTCCTGATGGAAATGCCACTTGAACTTTCTGATCCCTGGTGGGTGCAGAGATGAGCCCCAAGCCCCCAGCTGAGGCCAGGGCTCTACATAGCAGATGCACTGGTCACACTGGTGCCTGCAAGCGTATGCGTGGAAAGTGAGTCCCCAGGGAGAAAACCTGCAGCTGCAGTGCTTTGCATGGCTCAACACACAGCAATAACCTGGGAAAGATGTAAAGCACCTTTCTTTTTTTCCTGCAGTGATACAGCCAATAGCACAGCTGTCATAGATGGAGAGGGGCCAATGGCTTTCCTAACCCATAGCAAACGGATTAGTTGTGAAATACCAAGTAGCTAGGCTGACTGCCTTCAAAACAGCAATCCGACCAAACGTGGCTAAGTCTGGTTTGACCAAAGGATCGTCGGACTTCCAGTCTGTTCATGCGACAGCCTTTCATTGGGAGTGTGAAGCAAAATCCATTCTTGTTGACCTGATTAAGGCTCGGCTGCAAGGAACAGCCACTGCTGGGAGGCTCCTCTCTCAAGCACCAGCTGCAGGGGAAAGCCAGTCTAACACTGTCTGCCAGGGCAATGAATGCGCAGCATTAGCAGGCATCATAAACCTGTGGCTGGCAATAAAAGGGTCTGTAGTTTGTAGCACTCTGGGCTATAGGTATGCTGAAGTTAGTAAGCTAGGAAGAGCCTTCAGCTAAGGTTTGTCTGGTATTTTTGCTTTGCTTTGGACATGCTGTGTTTGAACCATTCATGTGCTGATGATGATCCTGACTCTTGATATCTTTTAGAGAGGAGAGGAAGGGAGGTAGCTGAGAAGCAAAACATAACCCCCTTTTGCCTGCTCCAGCTCACCCTTTTTCCTCTGCCTGCCAGAACTCTCCAGAGTGCAGGAATAAAACCTTAGGTGAGGTTAGTCTCATAAAGGAGTCAGGGCACATACTGCTCATCCCTTGTGGATTTGAGCCACAGTGAAGGCTGCATTGGAAACTGTCGCCTAGCACGCTGGCAGGGTGCTGTCCTCTGCCTGATTGCTCCAACTCCCTGGTTTCTTGCACATTAACCTGCCCCAAAAGCCTGCCTGTAAGAGAGCCTCGAGAGCACATTCAGCAGGGAGTGTGCATGAAACAGGACGCTGGCTCAACAGAAAGTCTTTCACTTGCACATTTTCTCTTTATGATCCACTTCCCTTGAATCTTTTAAAGCGCACTCACCATGAGCCACACAAATCCCAGCCACAACAACTTTAGAGTGATTCTTTCTGTCCCAGCTGATGAGAAAACAACATTATTCCGCAATATGGTCAAGATCTTCCAAGTCCTTTATTACCCAGAGAAAGATCACAGGAAAACTCCTCTAAACTTTTCTTCTCTCGGTACAGGGAGTTTACAGATATGTTATCCCCTTCATTTATGCATTTCTTTGTATTTTTCATTCTCCCCAATCTCTTTCAAGCTTCTTCCCCTTTGCACATCTGAGCTTTGCTGATCGCAGAGGTCAAACAGATTGAAAACACGTGTGCAAGTAAAGTGGCTTGACCTTTGACCTCAAGCTATTCCTCCTTGGGAGCATTTAATTTGCTCTAACCAAATGTATTTTTATTTTAATGGAATGCTCTTTGCCTGAGGCAAACCGTGTGGAAGTCCATCAGCTGTGTTTTCATTTTACCACTTTGTAGAAAAGTGTATTAATCCATTTTGCTTTACATCTGGAATTTTTTTAACACGGCCCTGGGATTTTCCCCTCTATCTGCAGCACTACCCATGGCTCCTGTGCAAAAAACCAAAACAGAGCAATATGAAATTAAATGGACCAAAGAGGTGTGTTATGAACAAAAGTTGATCCCAATTTCAGAGGGCGAATTTTTTCAACATCTTGGGTCTATCTATTTCTATTTATGGTAGGTCATATATACTTTCTGAAGATGATGACATGTGTTATGCCAGACTGCAGATGATGTGAAAATTTGGCTTATAACACTATCCTGGATTCTTCTGGTGATGTGAAGTAAGTTTTACATTAGGATCAAGCAGTGGCTACAGCTCCTCGCTTTCAGCCGCATCTCTGTGATTTAAGTCAAGGCTTGCAGCACTTTGTGGCAGAACACAATGCAGAAGATGCATTTCAGACTCTGTTAGGCTTTTGATTGCTTTGAAAGTCTTACACATTAGTGTCTCCTCAGCAGCTCCCTTAAGCGAATTGGAACAGTTTTCAAGCTGTACACAATGTGTTCATGCATAGCCTGTGCATATCTGCCCCACCTACCTGTTATTAGTATAATAACCAGGAGATGCAGCTAGATTTAGTTTTATTTTTTTCTTTGTAAAAGAGAATTTCCAGCTCATGTAATCTTGGTTGTTACCTGTCTTACCACTCTGTTCCCGTCACCTCTCATTTCTGGGTTGAGTACTGAATTAAGCACAACATGACAACCCAACATGAGAAAGACAGAGTAAATGTCATCCTCTGACACACCTGAATGACGGAGCAAGTCTATGTCTGTGCATCTCCATTCATTTTGCATAGCCCTTGCATCCAATAGCAACTTGCTATTGGAAGGAACATCCTTCCCCTCAAAACACAAAAGGGTGAATGAGCCCCTGTTTGAGTGCAACATTGTCCTGTTTTTCTGCTGTGCCTCCACTTAACAGTCTGCTGTCAGAGGAAATTATTTCAGTGTTGTTACTGTCTAGAAAACTACAAAAAGCCATAACAACAACAACAAAAAAAGTATTGTGTGTAGATATATAAAGCTATATTTCCTCCTCTTGTGTATCCAAGGGAGGATTCCCACAGTTGCTGGAAAGCAGAGCCCGCCGAGATTATTCACTGCGAGAAATTCAGTAAACTATGGGGATGTGAGGTGGTTTGGTTTTTTTTCCTTTTCTTCTGTGCGTGCATCAGTTATTCTTCAACAAGGTGAAATTTCCATAATGGGAATATTATTCTGAAGTATTTGTTAAACAGCTTGGACAAAGCATTTTCAGTACAGTGAGAGGTTCACTTTGGCTATTCACTACTCATTATTCACTGTGTGTGTGTTCACATAAGTCATATAGCATTGTCTTTGCTCCTTACTTGAATAACTCTAGTTGAACAGGAGACTAATGAATGCTGGAGCACACATGGTGAATAGCTAATAACAAGGAACGTGTTCTTTCACTTGCATCTGTACTCAGCAATAACCAGGGCAGTCTTAAAGCATGGGGCAGTGGGGCCTGTAATCTAGGCCTCTCAGCTCCAAAGGCTGCTTTTCTCCCCACTGTGGCACTGGGTTTGCTGTACATGCGCCGTACAGGTCACTCTGAGTGCGCAGTATGTTGCTGTGTGCCAAGAGACACTATTATTTTGCTCAGATGGACTCGAGGTCTTGGGAACCCATACTAGGGCTCTACCATAAGACATTGTTATTTAAACCAGCTAACTTCTCAATATAGGGGGGAGTTTGGCTATTTCGATGTTAGGAAATGGGAAAGATACATGGGACAAGACCATGCTCAACCCAGCCTCTTACACTTTACTCTAGTGGGAAATCTAGCTCCCTCATATTGTGGTTCTGATGCAGAGGAACCAACTGGTGCTGTGGATGTACAGCAAACTGAAAGTGTGATTTTAGCACAAGAAGAGGAATCAGTGCCAGGTGCCAGCATGACTACGAGTACCTCTGAATGTGCACTGTGTAGGCTTCAGCAGCTGGTGGCAACCAAGGACTTGGGTATGTGCCTGGTTGTTAGCTTGGAGGTTGGACAGCTGCAGCTAGATTGGAAAGGCTGTGCAGTCATATGGCCCTGACCACCACCTTTAATGTGGAAAGCAAAAGCAGCCCTGACCATGTGCCTTTCTCCTTCTACCATCCTTACTCATTCTTTTTAGGTGTGTTCTCTCATGTCTTCCATGATCTTATGCTTGACACTACTAGGTTAAAGCTGACATGCTTATGATACCACCTCCCCCAATTTGCTTTGCAGCCATGTCACTGCTGCTGAAACAAAAAGACACCTCAGAAAGATGGTAAGTATACTTCATATACACCACCTTGGTCACTGATGAAGGAGTGTGGAGGGAAACATTCTCCTTTCAAAAGCAGCTATTCTCCCAAGAAATAGCAAATAGAATATATCAGTATGGATATGCTGCAAATATCTTTACAGTAGTTTGTACTCATCAGGTAGCACATCTCTGAAATCTTCAAAGAGCTAGTAGGTTTGAGGGATGGCTACACAATTTCAGCTGCTGTTTTTGAGAAGCAGAAATGGACCTGCCATTGATATTATCACTAGGGAAAAGGGGAAGGTTTGGCTGTTGCCCCAGGGGGTGGTTAGACCTTGGATTTAACGGATCTCGTCTAGCAGTTCATTCCATCGCCAGATACCTTCAGCAAACAGAGGTGCTTTTGCCATCACAATTGCCTTCATATTTTTATGGGCTGTGCAGCCATAAAGGGGTTTTATGCTTCCTTCTTGTTACTTAGGAAGCTGGTGGGCAGGACTACATTGCTATGCTGCTTTTGTCTCTTCACAGTCTTGCACCCTCCCATCTGCTATTTCTGCCTTTTTCATTTCTCATCAGGGAGACTACAAGGTCTCTTGGTACTGTGAACATTTTTCCTCATGCGTTTGCAGTGTCTAGCACAACAGAGCCCTGGTCTCTGCTGGTGGATACTAGGCATTCAAGAAATACAAACAATAAATAATACTCATTCCTGCTGCATTGGTCTACCTGTGCTATAGATCAGATGGGAGAAGGTGGCTCTTAATCTTCTTACTGTCATGATTATACAGGTATATTTCTGATAGAGAACTTTTAAACTACCGTACAGTGAAATGTTGGAAGGTCTCTTGTAAATCATACTATACTCACATATAAACATAACTTAAATCAAGCTTATGAGCAATGCCCTCAACAGGATAAATGTCTGATACTGGATTTATTTCAGATCTGTTTACACAAAGGATTGATGACGATCAATATCTGCCCTTGGGATGAGTGGGGAAACAAAAATGCTAGTCATCAGCTAAGCTAGACCACTTGATGTCACTATTGCTTGGCAATGTGCACATGCAACTGCAAAAGTATAAATGGGGTTAGTTCAAAAGAAGAGCGGGACAGGGGGTTTAAAGAAGGCCTCTGGGCCATCTATTTAAAAAGAATGAGAAAGATACACTGTTTAGGAATGCGCATAAATTCTGCTTCTGTACATTTAGCAGCGTTAGTGGAGAACTCCCCTTCTATACGTTCAGCTGAAAATTCTCTGTCTGGGTTTTGAGCAGGAGGGTTCAAATGCTTTTTGCTTGTTCACTGTAAGAACAAGTCAATTTCCTCATTTCTCTCACAACTCTGAGTGAAAAGCATTATGGTACTGCACGGAGGGCCCCTCTGATCTGGTAGTCCAGGCTTATATTAATAAACTACCGAAGGTACTGTATACCAGATAAGACCGGGTCCATAATGATAACTATGAAGCAGAATATTTTTGTCCACTGCCATGAAACTTTCTGGCTATCTGGCTGATTTTCACAAAACGCAGCCTGGGTCTCTTTATGATGAGTTTGGGACCTCACTTGTGCAGTCGACAGAGGAAACATTTCTATTTGCTTACTGCAGAGATTTCACCATTCAGCGATCTTGTTAGTCACAGTTGAACCCGTACATTATTTATCAAAGTCCATGGTGAATAAATATCTAATACTCCTACCCACACAACTTCATCTAAGTCCTGTGGAACTGGGCAATGAGTTTCTTCTCCTTTTGAAAGGCCTGAGATTACTAAATAATTCAGAAGCTCCTCTCCTGCCTGTGATAGGATGCACAGCTTTAAACTACCACAAAATGCTTTTTGTTAGGAATTAAGCTATGCTGGTCACTCCTTTTTCTTTGTCTTCTGGTAGTCTGGGGGTTTACACAGGTGAAAAGTCGGTGAATGCCTTTGGGCTTGAAACTCTGGCACCAACTGAAAAACAAATTCTTTGTTCTTGCAAAGACTAAACCCACAGGCAGTGTGGGTATGTCTTGGATTATCCTGATTTCTGGAGAGCTCTTGGAATTGTCCTGTTTGGGAGGAGCTGCAAGCATGCTGTGCTTGCTCCGAATATTTGTATTTTTTCTGCTGGGAACTTTAAACTTTTTTTCTTTTTTTTTTTGATTATCAATAATCAGTTCACTTTTCCCCTGCTGCTGACTCTCTCCATTGTGTAGCAATTGATTATAGCTAATCACATGGCTATGTTTACAGGTGAGGAACAGAGACAGACAATGTCCAAATTATTTGCACAGGCTGCCCATAGGTAGGATTTAACCCACATCTCCTAAGCCATGAGCCATGTGCCTTTACCGTGGGACAAGCTTTTCTTATTTTTAGGAAATGAAAGCTTGAATCTCACCAGGTCTCCAGCAGGTCCCATTTCTCTCTAAAGGAAGTTCAGCATCATGAGCAGTGTCTGTAGGAATCTGGGTTTATTTCTTTCTTTTCTCTTTAGAAACCCTATGTGGATGACTACAGTAATAGGTGCTGCCTCTTTCCTTTCCAGGGAAAAGGCAGATGAGCCCTTGCAAGGGAGTGATCATCTATCACTTCAGCAGCTTGAGATCTCCCACTCCTGAAACTTGACAAATGGCTGAGGTGTTTCTTGGCTCTCTTAATAAAAGGCCAAGATACAACATTGAATAAGTTTCAAAGTTGAGGAAAAGCTCCACTGACATATCACTGGATGATCACTAAAACAAGACAATTCAAAATAATGGCACACCAAATAAAATAATCTGCTGTTTCATTTCCAAATCTTTCAGTCCAGACATCACTCTTGGTATGAGCTAGAGAACAGAGGCCAGATCCCAGCTGGTACCTGAAGCAGAAGTGTTGAGGACAAGCCTGTGCACTCTTATGGCATGGTATGCTTTTCTTTGCTGTTAGTCTAGCTGGCTCTGGTGGAACTGCTTATGCTAGTGCAATCCTGATTTAATCATATTAATAGTGCTGAGCAACTCAGAGAACCATGGCAGAAAGTACAAAAATGCATGAAAAATACCCTTTCTGCCAAGAATTGTAGATTTTGTACAAACTTTACAGCCCCTGGAGAATTTAACCACCATAAAGAATTTCATGTTGGAGCAACAGTTCTTTACAAAATTCTGTAGCTTGTTTTAAAAACATTAGTAGAAAAGCTTTTTTGCTCTATTAAACTGTATGTGTTTTAAGAGTAGTTTCCATGGGCTTCTTTATTTCTATACATCATAAAGAAGATTGTAAAACTCTACCTAATCTGATTGGTGACCAAGTTTCAGGGATGTGTCATCTTCAAAAGATTTGGCCTTCATTTCATTCAGTGCATTCTCTGGCAGTCTCCAACCAACTGCACAAGAACAGAAGAAAGGTCTGAGTGGTTAGGAATTGGAATAGTCTTTAATGACCTGTAGCAGTTTGGTTTTACTTCTGTGACCATCATGTATACTTTAAGTGAAAGACCAAACTGAGTGTTTTAAGATGTCTCAGAGCCACCCTATGATTTTGGCTTTACCTGGACATTCTGGTATGCTCTCCCATTACAAGACCATTCTGGAATTGAATGGTCAGTGATGATAAACAGTGATAATAGATTGCTGAGTTGGGGGAAGGAAGGAGATATTAATAAGGTAAGATTTTTAATTAATTTTTCAAGTTAATTAAAATGTCCAAAAGCACAATAAACCTGCAGAAAATCTGGCAAGGGAATGGCAGCCTGTCTGATTAATGCAAGTCAACCGTCTTCTGAGGGTAATAGTAATAATGATGAGATTATGGATATGGAAGAACCTGCTAAAGAGATATGAGATGCATGTAGAATACAAACTGTGTCCTAGTTACTATTTTATAGTGCACAATGGATCTTATTAAGGAGGAATAGCAGTAAGAATTACCACTGAATTGCTCAATAAAAGTATTTTGTAATTAAAAGTGCTGCACCATCAGCTTGAGTGCTACCTCCCATTGTTACTCCATAACCTCCATTTACTTTTAGTTTTTAACTAAAGCATGGGAGTCGCATCGACGGTTGCAGGCAGCTTGAAAAACACGTTGCCTTGTGCATGACAGTGCTTGGAGAAAGGGAAGCAAGAGCTGAAGTGCTGGAGTGGAATATGATCTGCAAAAGAGACTGGGAAGAAGTTCCACAAGTGAGAGCTTGATACTCCATTCCGTCAGTGAAAATAACACTGAAACAAAATAATAACATTGACCATGACAGAGAAAGCAATAATATTTCCTTTCTGGCATCCTTAATTTAATGAAGTTTCAGTTTTGTAAGCACATGCCCCCAGCCAAGCAGAAAAGAAGCTCCAGTGAGGTTGGTGCAGAAGTGACGAATGGGATTCATTGACAACAATTTTCCACAGCGTTAAGTTTCTTATTACATGTATACATACACCATGTGCCTGCTGCAGTGGTGTTCTGGCCTTGGCTGAGTATCCTATGCAGTCTCCAATAGAAGTATGATAATATATTAATAAGAGGCATCAGTATCACACAGGAAAAGATACTTGCATAGTTCTGGCCTGATGGAAAAGAAGCAATCAATATCACTGGGAAAATAGTGGTGTTTCTAACCTAGTTTTGTGGATCTTGCAGTAGTTCACTTAACTATATAAAGAAATATCCTTGCCATTAAAGGAGGGATGTGAACCAAAGCTCATACCCTGTGAGCTTATCCCATCATTGCTTCTTATAGAAAAGCACATGCTGCTGGCTGCAAGGCCAAACTCTTCAAAATTAATTTCAAAAGAGCAGTTTGACCACAGATTTGGCCAGACCAGAAATGAGATCTGAGCTGCCAATGTGTTTCAGGATGTTTGGAGCCTGAGTTATGGTAGAGTGAGCCTGTACTCATAATGAATTGCTACATATACTTTGCTTTTTCTTTTTTTTTTGTTAGCTATTTTTTTTTGTTCCTAGCTAGGTTATGCTACTTCCTTTCTTTATTTTATTCAGTCTTCCTTCTGTCAAGAGCAAAATTCTTAATTCCATCTTCAGTGTTTACCCAGGCTGTTCTTAAAAATGAAAATAGTATCAGGAGGATTTTAGTCTTGGTGAAATAATAAAGTAAAGTAAAAGCCTCCTGTCTTGAATTCTGAGCAGGCTGCATCACCACATGCAAGAGAAATTGTTGCTATAGATTGCCTCATTATTAAAAGGGGAGGGTGGGAAATGGGAAGGAAGGTTTGAAGCCTGCTGATGTAAAACAGAACCAGTTTATAGGGAGCTGGCTGAGGACTGAAATTTTATAAGGTGCACTTTAAACAACCATGCGCTGTACTAAAAATATCATAAAACCTATAGCTTCTAGCCACAACTTTCAGAAAATGCTTAGTGACAAAAAGAGAAAAAGCTGCAAGATATATGGCATAAAGAATATCTGATATGCAGAATGAAGGAATATTTAGGTCTGGGCTTTTGCTTCAGGCTCCAGTTTAGTGCAAGCTCAAGAAATGGCGAACCACATAATGTTCAGGAGGACAGTATTAATCTCCTTAGTGGCAAAAGTATAAAAATGCCACAGGAGAGGAGTCACAAAACAGTCAGTATCTGAGACCAATTTAGATGTTTCTCCATCCTCTGCAGATCCTATTGACACCCACAGAGTTGCTGCCATGCCTTCTGCTATTTTTCTCCTGAGATCTCACATGATTCATCAAAGCAGCTTGACACTTGTCAAAGCCCATTGCTCCTTCACCTTATTTAATCAGGAGAGCACTGCTCACAGAGGCTGGGGTGAGCATCCTGAACAGGCCACCTTGTTGCTGGAATAGTAATGCCCAAAGAGATGGTCTGCCATGTCGCAGGCTTGGAAGCCTGTCCTGAAAAGCATTATCAGAAACTAGTCACTGGTGTTGTTCACACCACCAAGACCTTTCCTTGTGGCTGTTTGACCCCTGCATCTGTGGAAAGGAAAGTGCTGGGCAGGCTTGTTTGCGTCTCATGTTTATGTGTGAATTGGCATCTGGAATTGACTGCTCTTGGAAACAAGAGGAGAGAGAGACTGGAAAGGGCAGGAAGGTTGAAATGAAACAGAAAAACTTGCAGGGATGTCATGCACACTTGCTGTACTTACCAGGGTGTTTAAATGCTTCATTAGAAGCGCATGGCATGGCCCTGTCAATCACAGGATTTTAAGGGGCCCATCAGAGACATTTCTCAGAGGCAGAATACTTGCCTTCCTGCCTCCTGGCTACAAGCTGTGTCAGAAAGGTATTAACTTGCCACTGATCTATGACAGGAATAAACTAAAACATCCCAGTGCCAGTTCAGCTGTGCTCCCTGGTACAGGTGGGATCAAATGAGGGCTCTTTCCCTTCCACCCCACTTTTGGAGTCAGCTGCTCCATCTGATTTAAGGAGAGGGAATGATACCTCAAACTGCAGTTTCAGTAGCAAAATCCCGTGCGGTGCTTGCAAGGCAAGAGGGAGAAAATAGTCATTCTGAAAACCATCACAAATACTTCTTTTACAGGATGTTAAAAGCTGGATTTTAAACACTCCTCTCACAATCCCCACTTGCAACAACAGTCTCTGGGATCAGACACCCTTTCTTGCAGTGCTTAGTACCTTACTAACAGAAGACTGCCATTAAAGGGAATGTGACAACCTGCTGAGGAAGGCTTTCCCCTGTGAGAAAAAGAGTGGCTCTGTGTCTGCAAACCGTGGCAGACACTGAACTTCCCAGTTAGCTTAGGCAGTCGGATCTCCAACTGCCATCTCTCGCACCCTCAGTTTATGGAAAACTTAAAAGAGGAGGCCATTAAAAGAAATAAATCAGACCTTAAATTTAAATTGTGCTGATATAAATCATTCATGCAACAGATTGCATTTATTTATTGCTTTTGTTTGCAGCACAAGAAATCTGTTTGAGGTACCTCATAGAATTCATAGATTAAAAAATAAAAATCCTTATGAGATACAGGCTTTGTGCCCAAAATGCAGCACTTTCCTATAAGACTTTTATTTGTCTTCAGAGAGGAAATTCTGGCACTGTTTCCCCCATCATCATCTTCTTCATTCTCACCTCCTAAGTTCCTTCCCAGTCACAGGGATGTGTTTTGTGCTTCAGCTCTGACAGCCCGTGGCCCTTCTGATGTCAGCTCCAGCCTATCTCCTCCTGCCTGACAAGCTGGCAGCTCTTCCCCCAGTCAGAAGACCTGGCAGCAGCCTCACAGGCAGCAGAGTGCTAGGGAGGAGAAGTGACTTCGTGTCTACTCTTGGGACCAGAAACAGAGGACACAAGTTCATTCCAAAAAACGCTAAGTGAGGCAGTCTTTCAAAGACCGAGAGTCACCTTTCAATAGTGGGACATCTGGTGATGTTAGTTGAAGTTTCGTAAAAGCTCCCTATGGCCTTTTCAGAAATAGAGCAGGTTTTAGAAAGAAAGAAAGAACATACAGAGCCTATGTATTGGTGTTGATTTTTCTCCG
This sequence comes from Psittacus erithacus, assembly GCA_009867235.2. Lineage (NCBI taxonomy): Eukaryota > Metazoa > Chordata > Aves > Psittaciformes > Psittacidae > Psittacus > Psittacus erithacus. The sequence goes on along the minus strand of WYDI02036964.1, from coordinate 69,137 downwards.
TCTTCTGTCATAAGGTATTGCTAAATCCAGGAAAAGATTTGAACTTGGTTTTCTTCTTCTCCAGAGCAGAAGAGATGGCTAATCATGAATGTATGCTGTTTACAAAGATGTGGTCTTGCCCTGCTTTCTTTCTTTATTTCATTATTTATTGAGTAAGATAATAGCTTATGGTACTTACACAGAGCCAGCTGTTTGCAGGATGCCAAGAGCAGGTGGTCTGGGAGGCCTCTGATGAATTGCAAAAGACACTTACCAGCTGCTATCGCTGTGTGAAATGAGCAAACCTGCAAAATCTTTATTTTCAATTGGATTGTACTCTTAAGCAAGCAAGGGAGACAGCCAGTATAACTACAGACCATGACCAACAACCCACATAAAGTGTGTGCAAACACAAGTGATTAATGTACCAGGATTTCTAAACATCTACAATGAATGACTCGGGTTTAACATGGTGCATGAGAGGGAGGGGGAGTGAGAAGAGATGGGTGGGAGATGGGGTGTGCATGGAAGGGCTGCAGAGGGCAAGGGGCTGCTTACATGAAAAGAGTAATAGGGCAAGAAGGAACTTTTTGATGAGTCTTAATAGTCTACATTGTGTTCTTAGCAATCCCATATTTTTATTCTGTCTTGCAAAAAACAATGTTGGATTTGAAAGGTTTTGTGGGTTTTTTTTTTTCTTTCTCTCATCACCCCCACTCCTACTTTTTTTTTTCCAATTATATAGGGCACTCTCATGTGCTGCCTCACCAGGGCAAAATCCTTTGGTGGTAACCACATCCTCAAATGGTCACTGAAGAGATGCAGGGATAATGGGTTACAAAGACAGACATTAATAAGGTAAGATAAGAGAGGGGAGGTTTATTAATTTTTCAAGTAAAGTTAGGATGCCCAAGGGCACAGTAAAACTGTAAAGAATCTAGTGAGGGATGAGAGGCCTAGCTGATTAATGCAAGTCAGCTGTCCTCAGAGGGTGATTGCAATAATGATGAGATTATGGAAGAACCTGCTGAAGACAAATGAGATGCATGTGGAATAAAAACTAAGTGTCCTAGTTACTCTTTTGGAGTGCACGATGGATTTTATTAAGGAGGAACAGCAATATAAATTACTGCTGACTGAGATTCCGAAGTGAGGAGCAGGGCTTGGTTTGCTAAGTTTCTTTGCCTGAGACGTAGCACGCAACCCAGGGTGCCTCGCTTGAAAATGATCCAAAGAAAACATGGAAAAGTTAAATGGCGGCTTCCTCCCCTACTGCAAAAGAAGATAATACTTCTGCTTGATCTCTTTGATGCGCCTTTCCCTCAGCTCCCCGGCCTTCCCCTTCAGTTCCATTACCTCATTGCTTCCCTATGCTGGGACGAATAATTCAGGGCTTCCCAGTTTGTCCCAGGGGCCCTTACTCTGTCCAGAAGCAGCATTTCTCCGGCAGCTCTACCACACAATGCATAAATAAAACGATGTTTCTGAGGGCAGCACTTTTTCCAGACTGCCTCCCTTTTTCTGACCTAACTTTCCCATCATCTCACTCCTTACTTTTTCCCCCATTCTCTTGCCACCCCTACTACCTTGTCCCTGGTGTCGCCAACTTCTCTCATCACCTATTCTGGCTTTTCCCACTCTTCCTTGCATGAGGTGCTGCCTGACAGTCCCATGTGGGTGGACCCTTCCACCAGCCCTGCCGTCACCATCATGGACTCCTGGCACCTCACTTGCATATGGTAACATGGGGACCCAAGTCAGTGATTATCAGTTTCATGGGTGTTAGGAGTTGACCAGCACACAGCATGTTTGTCCTCTGCAGCACCTTAAAGGTGTAGGATTAACTGCCTGAAGCAGAAGGGCAGGGGATGGCTTCCAGATGTAAGGGGCTGTTGAGCCTGCGCCGAGTCATGCAGTAAGAACCAAAGTGTAATTAACAGCATGGTAACAAATGGCACAATGTGGACTCTTGTATAATTTTTCCAAGTCCTCTGTTTCTTTTCAGTGCATTAACTGTCTATGGTAACAAGAAGTAAAAAATTATAATATTGACTCCTTGTGTTACAGTGCAAAGTCAGCATTTCCAATAGAAAGTCTGTTTCTAATGTGCTTTAGTAATATAATCATAACTTTCACTTCAGGATTACTTCTGGTATTTAGAGGTCCCAGCCGGACTGTGTTTCCCCCTTCCTACAAAATTCAGTAGATCAGCCTGGGCATTACAAGGCTTTACCATGTCCCCACACCTCAAAGTTCACTTTTCCCTGCACACTTTCATCTTCCCTTATTGTCTTTGTAAAGTCACAGTACGGTCTTCTCATCTCTTTTGCCTTGATGATTTATTTTTTGTAATGGATGTAAGTAACTACTAGATGTCAAAACAGCCTTTTCTCCCACATTCTAAATATGTAATTAACTGATAGGCATTTCTGTATTATTAAGATGCTCCAAACACTTATTTGTGCAGCAGACAGTAATGAATTAATTTTAGAAGCTTCCTACGTATATATTTACATGACAGACCATAATGTTCTGCAGTGTCAACCCCCATAAACCTCATTTGTGACACCCTGAATCCTCTGCGTTTCATGCCTGGTGCTGCAAAGATGTAGCGCAAGTTTATGTAGGGATCCCCTTTTATTGGGGGAGTGGTCACTGCTGGACAAATAGAAAATGATGTTACATAAATAAAATGTATTTTCCAAAGGAAAGGAAAAAACCAAAATTGCAAACATACAAAAATAACAGCCCTAAAAGATCATGTAAGTAACGCGCCTCTGATTCCCAGTAGCAGATGTTTTGGGTGTTGAAACTCCCACTAGAACAGCTGCAGGAATGTAGAATCACATCTGGGCTTGTGACGGGGCTGCATCATTACCCACCAACAGCAAAACAGCCAGATGCTTCCAATTCGTTTTAGGGACAGAGCTTAAAGTTGAGCCCATAAACATCCCTGCTTTACAACTGCTACTTACCATTGGCCATGGCTATTCCTGCATGTGTTGCTGAGGTGTTAGCATGAGCAGGTGTGTGGCCATGCTGCTGAGCAGCAGTGCAGCTAGGTGGCTCACTAGCACTGACCCAGCATGAAAGGCAGAGCTGGAGCAGGAGGTCTGGGCTGGCTTAGTGCCACTAGGGTTGAGCTCTGGGAGCTGATGAGCTTTGGTCCCAGGGGAGGGCAGTGAAGGTATTGCTGCTGTCACATCAACATAGTCCTCTGTGGGTCCTGCTCCCTTGTTGTGATGCCTGTTGGCACCTTTCCTTTCCTGTAACTTGCTGCCTCCAGTGACCATGTTGAGCACACAGAGTGTGTTTTGTGATGGTGCATCATGTGTCACTGCCGGGCACATAATGAGAGAGTGCCTCAAATCTAGGCACCTTAGGCAAGCAAAGGCAGCTGACTCAGCTCCTGAGCCCTGGTGCTCATGTCTCCTGCCACCCCTCCTTCCCTGCACTGGCTTTGCTGGACAGAGTGACCTGTGGACTGAAGGCATCCCCCTCCAGCAGCACTCATATTCATGTGTTAAAATTGCTTGGAAGGAAGAAGTTTTGTTTCTGTTCTGGCTCCTTGCACAAGTCCAGACCAGGACTCCAGCTCTCATTGCACAAATAGGTCAGCTGAAGATGTTTTCTCCAGGCGATGGTTACTTGGTCTGCTGAGTACCTAAAGTATGACTTATTTGGTTGCTCTATAGCAGTGTTTTTCCATCTCTCTAATGGGACTTCAAACTCAGTGGTGACAGCTGGATTGTGCTAGTTCATCGTTTCACGGAGGGTTGCTCTTACTTACCCGCTGTACCACATTTCAGCACCGGCTGATGCCTGGCAGTGGTTAGCCCTGCTGTTAGGATGAAAGGACAGCCTTGTCTCCCTTACTTCTAACTTGTCTCAGTGGGAGCGTAGGGATAGGAAGAGGCAACCACTTTTTCCAGCTGGATATTCCAGATAGAAATAGTCTTAAGGTGTAAATATGTACAAAATGTGGATAAGAGCTAGGCACTGACCACTGGGACACTAGGACAACTCAGGCAGACAGTACTGCCTTACTACACTATAGTTATTATTTTGCATGCAAAATAATCTAGCCCATTATTTTGCATGTAAACATATGTAAATAACTGAAGATGTTTAGTTACGTGATTTGCAATAAAATGAGTGATTTAATCAAATGTTGTTACTGCACAAGCAACAGTTGTACAATATCTTTAAAAAAGAACCCCAACAAAAATGACAGTACAAATGTTTACCACAATATGCTTGACCATCACCTTGTTGTTACCCATAGCCACAGACGGCAGGAGAGGCAGCATAAAGTTTTAATATGGCTTCTAAGATGCCTGCAAGGATTGTACACAGGCTCCAGTTGACACGGTAGTTTAGCTAAGCTTGCCAGTGTCAAATGATTTAAAGGACAGGCATACATAGACAAATTTCTCCTTCTAGGGCAGAGGGTTAATTGTCAGTGAGGCTAATGGCATCCATATTCTCACATGAGGAGGAGAAGGTACTCTACTTGCATGTTGTCGAGCAAGATCATAGTTAGAGGTATTGATGACAATCTTTGGCTTTTAAAAAAGTATTTCTAATCTACAAATCAGAACATCCATCTCCCCAGGGAGGGGATGTTGTGTGTTTTCATATTGTTTTGATTATGGCTGATGAATGTATGTTATGACAGTAGCAATGAGGTTTGATAGAATTAGATAAACTTCGGGTACTGCTGACAATGAATTGCTCTCTCAAACTGATCTTTTTAATGAGTATCTTTCCCCTTCAACACCATCATGGGATGACCAGGAGGAGGAAGAACAACAGAACAGTGCATAAGTCAGAGCTAAGGAGGATGCAGACCAATCCCCCCCCGGTGCAGGGAGCACCATTTTCTGCATCTCTGGTCCCCAGGAGTGTGGGCTGCCACATTCCAGAACTGCTCTCAGAGAAGCCCCATGGAGAAGGGTCTCCATGCCATGCTGTTTGTGCCCTTCTGTCACCCTGGATTTCCATGGCCCTCACTTAACCTTTGTCTTTTGGGGTTTTCATAAGCATTCACCCTCATAGCTTTACTGAATGGGAGAAAATATTCAGGAGTTTCCTCTTTTTGAATGCTGTGAACTCCCAGTGGCGGGGCAAGGACAGGGTGTCCCCAAGCTCAGGGAGGGCTGTACTCACCCTCCAACATGCAGGTGCTGCTCTTCAGCTTTTGTGCTTCAGGGAGGCACAAAAATCCAAAAGGGTTTACAAAAGCCTCTGAAATAAATTACTGAGTGTAAATTCCCCACAGCCCAAGGCTGCTGTTGAGGCGGCAACCACAGTCAGAGCAGACCTTGCTGAAAAATCTCTGCAAGGTTTCTTAAGAGTTCACCTACCAGTGCAAATCCTTTTGCTGCCTGCAAGGTTTGTTAATGTCACCACTGCATTGCATGGAAGCAAAATGGCAATACAGAGCAAGTAATGAAAACCAAGGTTAAGTACAATTTTCCTGCCTCCCAAGGGAACAGTTTTTTTTTCAGGAAACAAGTTTCTGTCTATGCATGAGAAGTTGCGCAGATTTCTTTTTTTCCTTTCCATAAAATTTTATACAATACTTGATCATAAAGAGGAATGTATTAAAATAGTGTCTTTTTGGAACAGAACATGGTATTATAGACTAGAGTACATGAGAGAAATCAATAGCTTTGTATAAGCATGAAGTCCATAATCACTGTACAGACATACCTTAGAGAATATATGCATTTTAACTGCCTTTGTATAAAATCTCCCAGGGAACTGAACATAATAATAATTAATCATGTAATTAATACTTAACTTATAAAGGGCACAGTATGCCCCACTTTCCTGCAGAGGCACTTGGGGTGATAAGCAACTGAAAAATAGAATTCAAATAAAAATAACTCATTAAAATGAAGACAAGAAATATAATAAATAAAGTGCATATGAAAGCACTACAAGGGGAGGGAAAATGTGCCACTGCAAACACACAGCCAAAACAGAAAAAACTTAAAAGCTCCCAGCCTCATCCTGCTCTTAACAAGACTTCCATTTGCTTTAGTGGAGTAGAATCAGGGATATCACTGAGAGCCCTCGGAAATCATCATGTGCTGCCTTACAAAACCAGAAAGGACATCCATCTTCTGTCAACTAAAAGCCTAGTGGGTTTGTGAGCTGGAAGTTTCATCATGCTTTGTAGCCACCAATAAACCCTACTAAGTGAACTGAACCACTTACAGGTGCACTCACTGACTTATCCAAAATAGATTCAAGAGGACTAATAGATGTTGACTTTCTCCTAAATTTATTTATTCTTATGTCTGCCAATTCCACTCATTATTATAGCTTTAAGCACTTTCTGGTGCAGAAGCAACGTTTACTGGTCTACAGTTCCCAGAATAGCCACTGCAAGGCTTTCCTAACAACTGTTCTTTTGGATCTTTTGGGTAAAAAAATCCCGTCCTACCTCCACCATGATACACTACCATTTGAATTACTAATTTTCTCTGAAACACCTTCACTGACACTTTTTTTTTGCAATACATCATTCAAGCTTATTCCCCATGTAGGGTTACTTTGATGTGAAAACTTTCTGGCTTCTGATGCGCATGCTTATACAAATCAGTTGGTTAGGTTTTTGCAATGTGCTTGTCTTTGCTGATTTTCAATTCCACAAAGTTTCTTGTAGGCTTTCTGCTTTCTGTGGAGGTTGGCATTCCTCAGGCTTTCTTGTCTTGCATTAGCTTATTTTATATTTTAACATGCATATCTACATGTGCATATTTTATATTTTGAAGTTCATATTCTTGTCTACTTCCTCACCTATGCATAAATTTCCCTATTTTGACAAATGCCTTTTTACTCAAAACAGTATCTTTATTCTAACATTTATCCATACTGGTGTGTTTCGATCTTTTGGAATAATGTATCTTTAACTGCAGCTTCTGATATGGAGCCTTTAGACAGCTTCCACAACAGCAGAAAGCATTTTATCTATTTTAGCAACTTTTGTTTTGTTTTGTGGCATTTCTTTTAAATCTTACTTTTGGGCTGACAAAAACACCTGACAGCCCTTTCCAGGTCTCTTTTCTCAGTGCTTGATCAGGCAGAGACCTCCTGTTCACAAATGGAAACAAAAACCTCACAGAATGCCAAATAAGCTCCATCTTCTGCTAGAGCTGACCTCGGGGTTTTCAACACCACTTCTCTTCCAGCAGCAGGTCATGATCTTGGGAGAAGTTAGTACCTACCAGCCCATCTGAAAGCCCAGAACTTGCAGGATAAACTACACAGTTGTGGTTTGATGCTTTATTCCCTCCTTTGGAAAGCCACATAGCAAGTGATGAAATCAAATAGATATTTTGTTTCTAATGGGTTGTTTTCCTTTGTATTTCTGTACTTTCTCCATAAGCAAATAATGCCCTAGTGGGGAATGAGAATGAAGTCAGAATTTGCAACTGTGGTAGAGAAACTATTAAAAGTCTATAAATAAATATTTTTATTGCAACAGTGCTGCATGAGCCAGTACTTTCTGAAAACCATATGCACATCAAGATGGGCTGGGGGACTATGTTCAGTTACCAATGATGGTTACTTGGAAGTGTTTGACTGGGAGATATATGCAGCCTTCTCAATATTCTTATTCAGTTGTGTAATTCCAAGCCCTGCAGTGTTGTTATCCCTTAAGAAAACTGCTTTTTATTTCAAAAGCACCAACTCTGAATGTTAAATTGAAAGGAGATAAAAAAAATCACAGTGGCAAAACCTGCACATTTCTCCCCTCTTCATTATACAACAAGCTGATTCAGTATTTGCTTCGTTACATTTTTATGCAGATATAAAAGGCTACTTTGGGAAATCCATAACACTATTATTAAATGTCACTGAGCAGAGCCAATATAGTGATGAATCATCCTCCAAAGATTTGATTTAGCGTGCACTGTTTTCCCAACTGTTGAGTTCTCTGTTTGGGCTATATCAGCCACAGTGCCCAGATCTAATGGAAGGACCATTCTCACCAGCATTGCTTCCTTCAGCTTCAGTGATCTTTGGATCAAGAACTTAGTAAGAAGGGATGCTCTAGAAATGTTAATATTGTTTATAAATTTTAACATTGTTAATCATAAGTAATAAATGCCCATATTTCATAAGGATCAACTGAAAAATCAGTTCTTGTTGTGTTATACCGCACAACTAAATTCAGCTGAATATAGTCTGTGCCATAAATCTATAAAAACTGTCCAGAGACAGTATTTGGAAGAGATGTGCTCCACATTGAAGATACATGTCACAACAGTAATAAATGTCATGTTAGCTCAATTTCTTTTTTAATAGTTTAAGAAAGACGAGAAAAAGGAAAGGAGAGATAATTTCGAAGGAAACTAGGATGAAAGAAAGGCCTGGGAGAAACAAGTCTAATAGCTTAGCAGTGAAAGGAAGTTTGAGAGGCTAGAGGATGGGAAGGGTGTGGATGTTGAAGCCATTGGCATAGAACAGGAATCCAGAACGGCCTGAAAAGCCTCAAGTATCAATGGAACTGCTTCAAGTATGATAAGTTACGCTTATTTTACCCCTGATGTGATCGCTTCCCAATAAAATTATTTTGTGTGTTAGATAGCACCTACTGCTTAGGGAGGTACATGAGAAAACAGTCCTCTTTTAATCAATAATGTGGTCACATTTGAGCTTCTCAGAACTTTGGGGCAGTTTGGGTTTGTATCTAGACTTTAAGGCATCTTGTGGTCCTGGGAAGAAAAGCTGGATTTGTTTTGATGTTCCAGTGTTTTGTAAGTTGTAGACTTAGGCTGGGGAAGTTTAGCTGTGGAACTTGGTGCAAGTCTAAAGAAATGGGCAATGTATATAAGAGTCTAATCTTCCTCCCTATTTCAGGTAAGCGTAAAAGGGCTGATGAATAGCTAAAACATTGCTCAGGAAGGAAAGGAATTTTTCATCTTACCCTTTTAGAATTTAACATGAACATTTGCTCCTACTTCCACAAGCTGCTTGAACAGTTATTTCTGCTAAGTAAATGGACTTGAGACTCCAGTACTTTAGGGAACATTTGTATTAACTTGCTTAGATTAAGGGGCTTTATTGGCAGTGGATCTTCACAGTAGGATGTAGCCGTTGCACTCAGGGTCCATTTTTGGTAGATACAAGCATTATGATTTCTATGTCCCTTGTAAAGTCCAAGAGACAACAGGGACGGAAACAGGGAGAAGAAATGGGACAGCGCTGGAGAGCTGCTCCCTCAGAGGCAATAGGAAGCACAGAATAAATTAGAAGAGCTCCGAGTTTCTGTAATTTTCACAGCAGGTTGGACATGCAGAGTTGCTGAGAATTAACACCTGTGTTTCTGTAGAAGCAAATTCTCAGGAGAAGTGTCACTGATAGAGATGGAAGCAACAGGGTTCTACAGAAACCAAAAGGCATCCCCTGGAAATATTTTCTATGCCTCAGGGATTAAAGGAGAATGCTATTCTCCCTGGAACAAACGTATTAATTTTAGGCATGGAGATGCTATGACACTAGCATATAAACATGGAGGCATGTGTTTATGCTTATAAAACCCTCAAGAAAAGTTTAAAAACTGTAAAATGTATTTGATTTTGCAGTTATTTTCTGAAAAGGAATCTGTAAAATAGAATGAAATTGCAGGTGACAGACACCCCTCACTGACCAACTCCCTACAGACCAGGGAAGGTTTAAATCTGTGGGTAAATTCCTCAAGTTCAGAGTGTGTCACAGAAAAGGTTATTTCAATGACTAACAAGAAAATGGATATAAAGCAAAACTGGCCAGTGGCCTGAAAATCCCCAAAGGTTTTGAGAGGTGTGATAGTGTCGAGAGCAGCCTTTTTCATTTCCCAACCCAGCATGCTGCTTTAGTGCTAAGGAGCCCTCACGCTAGAAAACCCTCTATGTAACTGGACAACACTGTACTTGAACCTTGTGTCTGCTTCCTTGAACAGAGGTTGTTACCTGCTTGCAAATTTGCTTCCATTTTCTCATGTGCAGTAGAGAGATTTAGTAATTTTCTCCTGTAGTTCACTCTTGTAATGCCCAGAGCCATGCTACTGTACAATAATTTGGCAAGGTACTGGTGGTGAAGAGCCTAAGGACAGGACAACTTGCCAAAGACTGCTCAGTATGAACAAGAGGTCGAGTTCATAGGGAGTGTTTTGAGAGAAGTGGGAAAAGATAGGAAGGGGACAAAAAAGCACTTATGAGATGAGTAATACAGTATGTGATAGCAATAGAAACTATAGAAGTGGAGGTAGAAGTTCCAAGAAGAAACAAAGGGGCAGAACTAGATGTGGGACAAGAAAGCATGAAAGGCATTCCACACATCAGGCCTTAAAATAGTATTTTTCTCCTGTCATCAATTGAATCCTTTTCAATGCATTTAACAATTAAATGGTTGAATTATAATACAGTAATTGCACTCAGTATAAGACCTTGTGGAAAGATTATTAAATTCCTCCAGTTTTGAGCAATTCAATTGCATCATACCAAATGTGGGCAGAAAGGGCAAAACCCCCACTCTGCTGTTCAGTGCTAGTGATATATAAAGCAAAGGAGAATCAATTTAATAAATCACCACTGCAATGTGAATTTCTAGAACTATTGAGCTGAAAAGTACAATCCCACCAGTCTGGTACCATGAAAATGAAAGTTGATATCTGCCTGGATCAATTTTATCATGAAAATAATGGCATCACTCCCAGCACAAGATTTAAAACCTTCAAGGCTTTGGGGAAGACACACTCAGTAACCTACATACAGAAGTAGATTGATTGAGAGTGGCTGGAACACACATAAAACTGACATTTTTACCCATCTGGGCCTTTATCAAGACTGATAGGCTGAAACATTGTCTTTCTGAATGTTCCAGCTGCTTTCATATGTAAGCTCCTGGGTTTGCATTACTCTTGAGGCTTTCAAAAGGTGCGTGCATGGTGTGCTGATATACCACCGGAGGTCTTGATAGTGCAAATGAGCTAAATCCATTCTCCATCTAGATACCTCAGAAGAAAGAGATTATTTTCACTCTTTAATATTCTTTTTATAGACAAATTAGTCTAAATACTAACAGTCCTCTAGTTATTCTGAGAACAAGCAACCTTTTGTGCAGATATCATCTTTGGACATCCATTGCCCATCCTTGATTATACAGGACCTTTTATCTGCTGCTGGGTGCAGGACTCTGGCAAGCAATACACCTAACTTACAACCTTCAGATCTCTGGCCCCTCTTTCTTTGCAGGGATGAGGTACCATTCAGAAGACACTTAGAATCATAAAATCATAAAATTGTTTAGGTTGGAAAAGACCTTTAAGATCATTGAGCCCAATCGTTTTTCTAGCACTGTGAAGTCCACCACTAAATTGTGTCTCTAAGCTCCACGTCTACATGTCTTTTAAATACTCCCAGGGTTGGCAACTCCGCCACTTCCCTGTGCTTGACAACACTTTTGGTGAAAAAATTTTTCCTTATAACCAGTCTAAATCTCTCTAAGTGTAGGACCTGCTTAAACAGTACTTAGCCTTCAAGAGGCCTTAACTTAATCCTGTCAAGGCTTAGCTTAAAATAAAGTAACTAACTCATTAGTAATTACAAGTGTGAAGAAAAGTTAAGAAAATGTGGCAGCAAACTGAAAGGAACTTGGGCTCTTTTTAGGAAATAAACAAAGGTTAATGAAAGCACTCATAAAGAAGAGAAAAACTTAATATGCTGTTATGAAAACATATAGTAATTATGAACATTAACAGCATCAGAGGCTGGTGCAAAGAGTTGTTTGGTATTTCCCTGCAGATAAAAAAGCCATCTGTGTGCATCAGGAATCATCATTTTTCGGTTCTCCAGGGTAGAGAATGATATGCAATTGCTAAGCCTCCATTTACTATATACAGACTTTACCCTGTGCGACAGTGGCTGTCAAGAAGCATTAGACACCTAATGGCAATCTTAATAAGATAGATTCACAAGTTACCATTTAGGTGAACAAATCCAAGGAAAGCAAAGGATTTCAAGTAAATTAATTTAATTCTGTGGAATAAGCTACTCTTCAGCACTACTTTCTCCTACTTCATTCCTAAATTTCAACGAGTTTCTGCAGTATTTGAAGAAGAAGGAAGGAGATGAAAGTTGCATCACTGAGATCTTTGATCTCCAGTGATCAAATTCTTCGTTGGTAGTCAGGGTGGTTTTGGTGCTGGATCTTGTTTCTGATCTAGTTTTTGCCATTGTCTTCTGACTTACTGGCCTCCTTTTGGAGTTGCAAACTGCCAATTTTTGTCCTGCTGTGCCCAAAATTATTTGCTCATGAAAAACTACGATCTAAAATGACAAAATGTTTGATAGAAAATGTTAAAAATGTCCAGTCTGTATATTTTTAGAAAATAGAGACTTGCTGCTGAATGAAAAGGGGAAACTGTGGCTAGTTTTTTTAATATTTGGGTTTGTGTCCCAGCAAAGGAGAACAAATTAATTATCACGAAGTGGAGAACTCAGCTGTAATTTCAGGAATGCCAGAATTTTCTATCAAGATTTCAAACATTCCCAAATGGACATATTCTGATTAATAAGGTTGGCTTTGTGCAACTATATGGTTTTACTATATGGAGCATACCTTTATTCTATCTCTCTTCTGTTCATGTATTGCTATTTGCTGTCTTTCTGGGTTATTTATATTGCTTTAGCTTTTGAAAGCTCCAGCCTGAGATCATTTACAATATACAATACAATGAAAAAGCATATGGGTACACACTATAAAAAGCTCAGAGCATGAGTATGGTTTTCAAGCAAGTCTCCTGACCACCTCTACTTACCACAGTCTATTTTGCATCAAGGAATGATTTTGGAGAAAGAAAACTGCATTGCTTTTGAATGAAACTGAACCAGAAACATAGGTGCTATGGCTGCTAATGAATCTGGGCTCCAGACTAGAACAAAATGAATAGAATAATATGTGATATATAAAATGAGAGATGAGTAGTGTGGCTTTTGGGTTCCCAGTTCTGAAACACCTCTACAGTTACATACCTGTTGTGCCAAATTGCTTGCTAATGCAGTTTGCTATGCCCAAATCACCTTAAAATCCAAGCAGGCAAGGCAAGAAGAAAATACACATACACACACAAAACCAACTGGAAGGTAGAAGAATCATTATTCATATAGGAAGCAAGCAAGCAAACCAGGAAGAGTTTGTCTTCTGGTCGCCTGCTTAGAGACTACTCACTAGATGGCTGGTGTTTCTTTTATCAGTTATAAGTTATTACTACATTTGAGATGGTGTCAGTGTGGGAATACTGAAAGCAGAAAAGGTATTAATTTGCCATGAAGGCTAACTAACATTATCCTGAAAAATATGGACATAATGAATAGTTTTCCACCTTCATCACACCTGTTGAACAAACATACTGCCCAATACATGCAATGACATACACACCTGATCATTTCAGAAGGCTAGAAAGAGCACTCATTTGTTCACATATTAAATTAAAAAGAGATCAAGGGAGTGAGTTTAGAATTGTGAACAAATAGGTTTATTCTCAGAAAATGAACCCTCTTATCCCCTTTTTGATGAGAAATTAGCTTAACCAAAATGCAAACTCAAAGGCCAAGAAATGAAGGCATTATAATTCACCAATAATCTTGCCATGTGTGGTGTGGTTTTAGTGCCAGAGGTGGCTTGGAAGCTTTTGTGGGTTGGGGCTGTATCATATGTTCCCAGTCATATAATTACTTGGGTAAACTGTTATTTATAAGTGCTAATAAATAGTGGAATGGTTTTAAACTGGACTTTTGCATACAGTTTGGGTCATCCCAGTCCAAGAAGGATGAACTTAACCTAGAAAACATGCTGCGAAGGGATGCTATGATGGCATGAGGAGTGCAGGAGCTGTTTACGATAGAGAGGACTAGAAGATTTTGGCTTGCTTATGCTCAGAAAATGAAAGCTGGGAAGGAGTTAAACACAAAGAAGGACTTTAGCAAAACTAGATTCTGGATCAGCCCTTTAACACTGATGTCAAAAACCCCACCAGATTGGAAGATCACACTTGATGAGCTTCTGATTGGACTTTGCAGACAGTAGTGTCCGATAGAAATGTGGGTTAAAGCAGATGAAGCAAGACATGTGATCCACTCCCAGCTTTCTAAACTTGTTATTTATTTCCATACACAAAGCCTGTTTAAACTGTCTGCTCTGGGAGAAGACCGAGGAGCTGATTCTGGCTTCCAGTCACACAACTCCTGCTCTAGGGAAGAAACCATCTGTGAGAGACTCAGCCTACTTCTCCACCTCAGCATCATTTCTTGGAGCAGTAGTGAAGTGAGAGTTGTACACCAAATAGTAAACTATGATACTAGTATAATTGCAGTAACAGTGGAGCTGTTTTATACATTTATAGACATCAATAATCGAAATGACAAAGAAAAATGAGTCAAAACCCACTTGGTCAGAGTAAGCTCTTCCAGATAGGAGCTATCTATCTTCTCCTTTCCATTGTGCTAGTGTCTTCCTTTCTGGGCCTGGCACAGTCTCATACAAAACTTACAAAAGTCTATATTGACACCACCAGGACTTATTTTCAGACTTTCTTCCAAATTTCTATGGGGACTCTTGTGCCATTCCCCTTCGTCCTTTTGAACAAAGCAGCAAATACTTCTTGCTGACATAAAACTTAAAATTTTCAGATCTGGTCTCATTCACTATTTCAGCCAACTTCCATGCACAATCACATTTAAAGGCATTTTGAAATCGACATTTGTCACGTTTCTTACATCCATCTTCTGATCCCCCCAAAAAAGCTTTTTACTGCTTTATGCATTGCTTCTCCGTATTCAGCTGTATCAGTTGCTATTGATGGGCTTGTATGGGTTCCTTTCAAACTGTGGGTTTTTTTCAGGGAAATCTTGCGTTCTATAACTGTGTTTGATTTATCTGAGATGCTGTCAAATCAATAAAGTTTCACTTCAACTGCCAGGAAAATATCTATATGGTGGTTATCCCCATGGGGATTTATCTAGCCATTGTGTAGGTGGTGATAAGTGAGTAGAAAAGGCGGCAAAATGGATCTCACACAACATGCTTTTTAGCCTCATCTTTTCTTCCAAGCCGGCCTGGACTATGGCCTGTGGCATCTTCACTTCAGCTTGGTTCAGTTAAGGGATTCTCTTCTTTTTTATGTCCAGGAAAAAAAATCCATAACATGGGTCCATGTATCAGGCTGGTCACCTTTGTAGCAATTGTATTTTAATGTCATTCTTCCCAAAGCCAAGCTCTGCTGGGCACTGTCACAGCAAGTGCTAGTACCAGAAGGGGAATGGCAGCTTTTCCAAACAATTCAGTATTTCTCTGCCACTTTATAATGTTTCACACTCTCTTACTCTTTCCTCAGGCAATAGGACTGTGAACTTCAAAAATATGCAAGTTTAATTCAGCTACTAATACTGACTTTAGCTGTTTCCGAGATTATTTATTTATGTATTTGAAAATGAGTGTATGTGAAAAATTCCTGATTAAATGCCCTGACTGTAAATCCTTCATCCTCAGAGTAATTATTGCATGCCTGGGATGAAGCCTGCATAATCCATTACTGGGTGGCATTAAAAAACAAGAAAATGAACTTGGCAAATGAAAATGAACAATTTTTTTTGCTTCTAAAGAAAGAGAAAAGCTTTTAAAAGTGTTGTTTGGAGGTTTCTTTCAGTGAAATTTTGTATTTTCTTCATGTATGAAGCTGTGAAAAAATGCCAGCTGCCTTTCCTTGGTAGCCTTAGATATTTGATGCAATTTAGTCTGTGGACTATTGGTGTGTACCTAAATTAAATCTATGACAACTCAGGGGTTGCCTGAGCACTAAATGACAAGTCTGAAACTCATTTTTCTTTCATCTCAAGTGACTTGAGAGGGAAGAAAAGTGGTTCAGCCATTTCTAGCTTGAGTCTCAGGACAAAACCCAGTTCCACCACAGACTTTATGTGTCCAGGACATGGGAAGCTCCTTGAGATCCAGGTACACAGCTCTCTGCCCAAATACAGATCTACAGAACCTGTTGTAGTAGCTCTTTGTAGCACCCAAATATCTGCCAGTGAAGGTCCAGAGCAGTCAAGTTCCTACTGGGAGAGGACAGAAGCACTCACGCTCTAACAGCATGCTTTTCCTTAGCACCCCAGGTCCTACGTCTGCAGCCCTGGCCTGGCCTCAGATCAAGATATGTCAGGGGAGTGTCCAGGATGCAGACAAGCTAATTCATTCTCCAAGGAATTTTTACACCCACTTACGAGCCCAAATGCTCAGCTGTTCCCTGCGATGGAGCTCTAGAGCCTCCCTGAAGACCAGTGAGAATCTGCTCCGTCTTGGTCAGCACAGATGGTATCCTGCTCGTGTCCCTGGGGATGATCTCTGTACCATTTCTTTGGCTGCCTGAGATGATTTGAACGGTGATTTTTGCCACCCGCTGTGGTGCCCTGTACATAGGAGTGTGTACATCTGGTTCCTTGCCACCCTGCTGCAGACCCTCCCTTTTGCACTGGATGCACCTTTGTATAAACACAACTAGCAAGGTGTTTGCTGTAAGAAAAACATGAATTCAGGGCTATCCCTCCTTTAGGGACACTCCTTAAGACTAGGATTTCCTCTCTGTCTCTGAGACCTGTTTCATACATAATAACTCCCCACCAAGTGGGACTGCTTCCCCAGGAGGTAATGAGAGCTCCTCTTCCCTTTCCCTGTGCCATCACCTGGATGTCTCAAGGATGCTTCAAGGTTTCCTCTGGCAGAGGAAGAGATTATTCCTTTGTCTCCCCCTGACAGCAAGCACCTTGATAAAAGCAGCACAGCAAACAGTGCCCTCACCACCCCATACTGCTCTCTAAGTGGCCTTTATGTAGTGTCCAGCTTGCTAGCCAGCACTTAGAGTGCTTCTTGCTTGGAGTCATGCAAAGAGAGGTGTGCAGAAGTGTCTACTCCATGACCAACAGCCAGGATGATGCATGAAACTGGTGCCAACCTGCTCAGCTCTGTCAAGAGTAAAGTGCTCGAGGGCAGCCCTTCAAGGCTCTTAATGAAATTAAAACTGAAGATGTAGACACTTCTGTATAGAAAACTCCTAAAGGGTTTGAGACAGGAGCTGAGAGGTGGTGACTGGCTGATCTAATTGTGGGGTTTTGGCACTGATAGCTGCAGCTCTAAAATCTTGCATGAGTTTTTAAATGGATTTAGTTTAGAAATCTTGTTGTGATTAATAGGGCCAAGGTACACGCGCATGCTTAGGCACCTTCACTTTAGGGCATCACTTTCTCACCTGTAATATAAGAAAGTGTATAACGAAGTGCTATACGGAATAGCAGTTCCAGAGTGTAGTGGGAACAGAAAGTGAAGAAAACATGTGAGATTGTCAAAACTAGGAAGGAGAAAATCAGAGAATATGAGGCCAGAAGGAACTACTTCAGGCAGAAGATGAGTGCTGAAACCAGAGCTACCTCAACAGCAGATTTTCAACTTGATTTGGCCAGTAAGTAAATATTACCCAGACTGCACCAAGACATGAGATGTTTCTCGATGTCCTGCAGTGATCCTATATTTCCTAGCATTGTCCCAGTCTCCTGGGAAACAGCTACTGGTCACTATCAGAGTCAACAGTCCTGAAGTCAACATATAGCAGCTGCCACAGTGCTTCCTGCAGAGCATTCCTCAGCAAATTACCCAGCAGACCTCAACAGAAATTAATTAAATAGATGTGAGTTAGGCTGTAATGTAATCAATAATCACATCTCTGTGTTATGTGGATGTAACTGGTTGCAGAAAAATTATCCAGCACAATGTGTTTTGGGTTTATATGTCATTATTTAATGATCATTAGCCCCCCAAGGATCAAAACCTATCTTAAAAATCCAGCTGCCAGTGATGTTGGATTGTTTGCCCTTCATACTAATGAACAACTGGTGATAGTTTCTACATCTAAGGACCAGCTTAGAAATAATTTACTTTCATGTTTTCATGTTGCAGGAAAGTATTCTGTACATATTCTTTTCCTTATGAAACTCACCTACTGGTAATGGAGCTAACAGCTGGCTGCATGGGAAGAGTTTAACAGAGTGCTAATTAAAATCAATTGCATGTTGATTGACCTGCCTCACCAATAAAACATCCTGGCCCACTTTAAATGCCTCATAGATCTCAGTAGGTGCTTGTTTGCCATGGGGGTTTGGTTTTGCCCCAGTGTAGCTATCACTAATACAAATCACTATTGATTACACAGCATCTTTCATGATTTACTCTGGTAGAAAGATGTTCTTGTGCAGTTTTGCTGACATGCTAACACTGGGGTGAAAGATCACCCAAGGAAGGGGGACTGGCCTTCTGTTTACCAAGGTGGAAATTTTCGTTGACGTGGGTCCTGGGGTGATCTTAATGAGCGATCAGTAGCATGCAATGAGCACAAGAGTGACACTGTTCACACTGCACTGCAAGATGCTGCCTGCAACTTATCAAGGTTTGCACAGGCACTGATATTTAGGCCTTGCTGACCCTTCTACCTTATTTTGGATGAAATAAATCACAAATTTAAAGAACAGCTTCTACTCTTAAGGACCTCCTTAGGAAAATAAGCCCTTAACCATTTACAACTGCCTCTGCAGCCACTGCCACTGTCAAGCTCAAAGGTTTCCTTTGAAATGGCATTCTCTCTTTGGACTTCATTAATAAGTGATGTCATGTCAAATGGGAACTATGGCCTTTGTGTATAATGCAGAAAGCAGATAAACATGAAAGTCAGATGTCACTTGTGTACACTTGTTTCTGCAAAATATATTATCTCTCTGACAGGTCTTAATACTTTTTAACAGATACATTCAAGTTCATTCTAGCTATAAAATTCAGATCAGGAGCTGCACTCTGAAGCATCATTCCTCTTTTGGATTTACGTTGATATTATCTTGATACAACGAGACTAATTGCAGGGCATGTAGAAGGTATTTCCTTTTACCAGCCTTTCAGAATAATTCAATGTACTCTATGATAACTATGAGCATCTCATTTTCTTTCTTTATTACATACTACTCTAAGTACAGCAGTTTGCCTGTTCCTACTCATCTCTTTTCTGTGCTAAACTGCTCCATTCTCTTTGGTTTCTTTCATACAGAAACCACATCAGGCTCCTATTCATCTTGTTTCCTGTCTCTGACATATCCTTTCAAAAACTGGGTGTACAGAATGGTGTAGCTGCAGCGTGAGCATGATTGATGCTTATTGTTGGACTGTGCAATCTCTACTTTCTTTTCCTCTCTTTAAAAATCAAGATAGTGTTCACCTATTTTTCTTTCAAAGGCAATTAAATTCTGAGCAGAACTTTTCATTAAATGATCAACAGTGCTGCTTGGGGACTTCTCCTTAAACATCAGCATAGCTGCATTCTTCATGTGCCAGTACATAATGCCTGAGATCACACTACACAGTCCTCCATTTTCTTGTGTCAGATATTAGCACATAAAGTTTAACAACTGATGAGCACATTTTGCAACTGGCTGCATTTCTCCATTTTATTCTCTTCTGGGACTTTGATATCCCTGGTAAGGGATACAGGAAATGAAGGAGACAGTCCTTCAGACTGTGAATTATCCAGCAGTAGCAAGGCAGCCTATCTGTGCATCAGAGGCAGAGAAGAAGGAAAACAGCTAGGGATCCTTTTTAGTCCAGTAGAGTGAATGACTCTGTAAGTATCCTAAAGGTAGGAAGATGTGGAGTTTCACTGATGTTGTGAAAAGGTAAATGTACTGGGTTTACACAGGAAGGTTTTGGTAGAAGGGGGACTGCACGGTTGACTTCTGTGAGAAGAGACCAGAAGCTTCCCCTATGTCAGACAAAGCTAGTTCCAGTTGGCTCCAAGATAGACTTGCTGTTGCCCAAATCTGAGCCTGTTAGCGATATTGATGGCTCCTTTGTGATGATGTGTTGAAGAAAGGATGAAAAACACTGTGCAACAGCTGTGAGAGTGAAGAGGGAAAAAAATGTGAGAGGAACAGTCCTGCAGATAGCAAAGTTCACGAGGAGGAGTGGCAGGATGTGCTCCTGGTGCTGGAGTAAAGATTTCCCTGCAGTCGGCTGAGTAGACAATGATGAAGCAGGCTGCTCCCCTGCAGCACATGAAGGACCATGCAGAAACAGATACCCACCCTGCAGTATGTGGAGAACCCCATGCTGGAGGGGGCAGACATGCCCTGCAGGAGGCTGCAGTCCATGGAAAGTCCAAGCTGGAGCAGACTCCTGGCAGAACCTGTGGCCCACACAGAGGAACCCGTGTAGAACACATTTTCTTGGCAGGGACTACAGCCCATGGCAGACCCACAGTGGAGCAGTTCCTGAGGGACTGCACCCCTTGCACTCACACTGGAGGAGTTCATGAAGGATTGTGTCCTTTGAGAGGGACCACAAGCTGAAAAGCTGAAGCAGGGAAAGAGTGTGAGGAGGAAGGGGTGGCAGAGATGGAGTGTTATGAGCTGGCCACAGTGCCCACTCCCTTGTACTTGTCAGAGGAGAGGAGGATGTAGAAGTGTCAGGAGTGTAGCTGAGCCTGAAGAGAAGGCAGTAGAGGGAAGGACAATGTAAAGAAAGTGGGTTTAGTTTTATTTTTTATTTTAACTGGCCTACTCTGTTATTAATTGGCAATAAATTGCATTAATCTTCCCCAAGATTAGTCTGTTTCTCCTGTGACTGTAGTTGTTGAGCAATCTTCCTATCCTTATTTTTGATCCATGACCTTTTCGTCTTATTTTCTTTCTCTGTCCTGCTGAGGAGGGGGAGTGAGAGAGTGGCTGAGTGGGTACCTAGCAGCCAGCCAAGGTCAACCCCACTGCAGTAGGTAACAAACAAATACCTTATCATTGATCTGTAATATTTACCCAAATTTGCCTTCTTCTAGACGAATACAGAAGGCCATGCCAGCTTCTGGTCAGCTTCCTTTCTACCTTATCTAGGCTGAATGACCAAGCAAAAGTTTAAGTCAGAGGAGACCCTTCCTTATTATATTTCTCTTTTCTTTCAGACTATATTTTATGAACTCATGCTACATGAACCAAGCAGAAAAAGTACAGTAGTCAAAACACTGAAGGGCTTTAGCGTTGCATTACTGAGCTTCACTCCCCTTGGTATAATACAAAAATGGCAAAGATGGTATGGAATGAGCATTTTTAATAATTCTCCTAAGTGTTCTATTAACTGCCGTGTATCATACAAATGAGATGCAGAAACTAGGGAAGCATTTTCAGTTGCTGAGTAAAAACAATTTAGAGTGTAAATGTAATTCCAGATCTGCACATAGGAATCCTGCCAATCTGTTAATTTTTATTAATTCTTTTTTAAAGTTTTAGGAGAAAAATTTGTGACAAAACTGCTCCAGAAATATCCTCGTATCCAGTCAGTGTGCTTTCAAGGCTAAGAATAGCCTGCAATCTGTGCCACACTGTAATGGTTGATGGTCACCTCCCTGTGTTGGACAGAAGTCAAGGATCATGCTGGCTCTCTGAGATGTCTTCTGTCCCAGGTTTTCACCTGAATACCTTCAACCTCAGTGTTTGAGATCTGTCAACTGCCTTGGAGAGCCTTGATCTTCAGACACATCTGCATTCCCTCATGGGGCTGGTGCAACCAGCTTGGAGTGGAATTGCTGGGAAAATATTTTTATATATATATGTATATGAATAGAAAATGCTTGTGCAGCTAATCAGAGGTAGCTTTGACATTTTGTGGCACGTTGATATAACATCATTAAAGTGAAAGGTCTGACAAACACCTGCTGCTCTCTGCTACGTCCTACCTGGAAGCACTGCGAGAACAGAGATTAGGGGCATGCACAGGAGAAAAGATGCTGTGTGGCATGCTTTTAGTTCAACCAGGGTATGCCACACACAGCACAAAATACTGTAATCTGTATTGTTTTCAATTCTCCTTTAAAGTCCTTGGCGATTATATTTCTCTTTGTTGGTACATAGATACCATTGTGAAGAGGGATGATGCTTCTTACTATTGCATTTTTCTCCCTTTCTCTTTTCTTATTTGTATTGGGAAAAATAGATCAAAGAAATGCATTTTGCTTAAGAAGCACAAAAATTCACGACTATCCAGATATTTTTCAGAAAGGCTCAGAGGAAGACTTATACATTGACCCACTATTGATTATCTCTTTCAAAACATTATGCAGTAAACCTCTTAGACTCTGTACAGAATGTGACCTTTATAAAGGCTAATCATGCTCTAGAAAAGCTGTTTTAAATGAGAAATAATATGATTTTAGGTACCAGCGTAAGCAGAAAACCACCAAGTTAGCCAATGTAAATGACTGTTCTCAATTTGAAATAATGACAAGAATGTAACTGCAGATGGTGGGATTATGTAGGTTATACTGCTTGGATATTTCCTAAGGATCACTAAAACCTCCATCAGATCTTAACTGAGAGAGTGGGCAAATGAGTTTCTGACAAAGTGGAATTTTTATGAGCTGCACTTCCCTGTTCATATGCTAGGATCCTCTGGGTAAGTATCGCTTTGACAGTGGAAATGTACACAATGAGATTTCTTGAAACGGATCACTGGTCATCATATAAAATGTCTTGATGTAATTGGTAAATGGAAAGGGTAAGGATAGGCTACCATCTAGTGGATACACAGTAAAATTATTGCATTTGTGTTTAACCTGTTTTGTGACTTGCATGGCTAAATCAAAGAAAATCTATTCAACTTTTATGTGCTGAAGTACCACCTGAAAGCACTCTGACCATGTATGCATTCAGACTGATTTTAAAAAATATCGCTGTGCTTTCTTCTGATACCTCAAAGCAGCAATGCTAATCCCAAAACCAAAGGAGACAAGGCAAATAATACCATATTTGACAACGATCTTTATTCCTCATTGACTTCTAGTATCAGGATACAAGTATACAGCCATGCACTAGTGTCTACAAGATAATTTTTAGCGCAAAACACAGATGAAATATGACATCTAACTCAAATATCATGGTTTGTATCTAAATGCACAACACTAAATACCCAGCGTAGTAGCTACAACTCAACAATTGCTAAGGACAATTTTGGTTATATCTATATCTAATCTATATCTATATCATCTATATCTATATCTATATCTAATCTATATCATCTATATCTATCGAATCTATCTATATTGTACATATATATATATGTATATACACAAGTCCAGTTTTGGTTATATCTCTGTTATGCCCAACTGGCATCAGCACAGTGATTTCTAACCTGAACTGCCATGCTTGCCTCTGGAGGAATGAGGTCTCAGATGCATCTTGATATACTGATGTACCTCTATGTACACTATGTTATTTGTGTGATGTAAGAATAACAAATGTAAGTCATGCAAATTATGACCTCCGAGTCTAATCTAAGTGTGTGGAATGATTACTGCAACTGGACAGACAGAAAGGGAATGGAGCTGATGGATACATTCACATGATCTTGTTGCTCTGAGAGCTGTGGCTCAGCTATAAAGGACGCAGTATTAAATGCAAAATGTATGATCAAGAGCTGGGGGCCAGAGTCCTTAGATGAAGATTCTTGTTACAGAAAGTACTTGCAGAAGACAATGAGAGAGAAACAGAAAAATAGAGCAGCCTGCTGTATCAGGCTTGTGGATTACACCGATGATGCTCTGCTTTCATCAGATGATGTAACTCACTGTGACTGTGACTTTGAAATCGTTCATCATAGTTTCATGACAGTGCAACATGACATAGATCTACCTTATTAACTGAGCCACAGGTATGCCTGAAAATCAGTTTCTTAAACAATGGAAAATTAGAATTGGCCTGTGTGCCAAACCTATTTGTGCTGGCCTGCCTTGACCTTCCATATCTGCACAGAGAAAGAAGAGGGTGTGCTGTGGGCTGAGGGAATGGCATGTGCCTTTCTGCAGGGATGTGCTATGAGCTGCAGACAATGTTGGGAAGGATGCTGCGGTGGCTGGAGCCTTTCCCTCTCTCAGCATTGAACTGGTATTGGGGTAGGGGGGACAGAAACTGTTATTTGTATGGACCTGTAGTAGATTGCTGCCTCTCTGGAGCAAAGAAGAGGTTGGCTGAGGATATGACAAGCAGGATTATGAGATATATTCCAGCTAGCTTTAAGCTTGCTGTCTCCAGCTTTGGTAGCAATACAGCTATGGGAGCACACAGTTCAGTAGAGGTGTTTGTCATTATATTTTCACCCAGCTTTTTGGGCAAGATATGCCACTTCTGCTGTTTTAATGTAACCTAAACTAGCCCAGGCAGCCAGCTCTATGTTGCAAATTCTTTCCTAGACTGATGGTAACCATAATAATGTGAAAAATACAAGGTTCATATCTGCCTCATTAAATGTGCTAACAGCTGCTTTCCTTAACTCATTGCTCATATAGCTTTGGACCAGCCTGGCTCAACGTTTGTCAACCTACTACACCCTTTTCGACAGCTCAACCTGCGTGCCTAAGCAGACATACAAAGTAACAGAATGAGAGAAGGTTGAAAAGGAAGCTTGCCGGCTGTCAAATTGAGGTGGACAGCTCTGTCAGGCGAGAGAAGCAGTTCCTCCCTAGAGGTAGCAGTTCTGTCTCTCGTCTCTCAGTTTCTGGCTGGAAGCTGGAATTGGGAGGGAAGTCGTCTAGCTGCATGTTTCCTTCTTTCTCTTGGTGAGCAGGAAACAGAACAAAATGCATTAGAAAAGCAGGCAAAATTCAAATCAAGAGTCCTTCAAGTTAAACACATGAGATATAGCAAATGCCAAGGCCTGAGTTTTATTGTTAAAACACATGGGATTTGATGACAGGGTATTCAGACTACAGAAAAAGAGCATGACAAAATAAGAGTTGTGGCAACTCCACCTCTGACAAGTTACAAACTCTCAGCTTTTACAGATTTTTGTATTTCTGCTCCACACAAAACAAAGAAATGATCTGGATTTTTCTAATAGCTTTTGTCCAACTGATCTTAGTCCACCAACATCATCGCAAACCAATGTTCCTAATTTTGATAAAGTCTGCCGAGGTTGTATATTTTTACCTAGGTCTGCCTGAATTGATCTTCTGTAGAAGTCTCTTTTCAATGAGTCACCTGCTGCCAGTTACCAGTCACAGCACCAGCGCTGTAGAACAGGCATTCCTGAACCAATACCTGTTTTATAGAGGAACAGGATATGATTACCTCTGGTGATTTAGCTACCTCATTAGAAGAGTAAGAATTGTGCCAGTGCTACCAAAAGAGTTCCCAGACTGTAAGAGAAGTCTCGGTCCATCACCCAGATTTTGCAGAAAGAAGCACAAATTCAGAACCTAATAATATTCGTACATATGTGTGGGGTTTTTCTGAGTTGCCAATAATATCTGAGTGCTCGTCATACTTTTCCAGAAAAAAAAGGTGGGTACCAATGGCCACAAATCCCTTGAATTCAATATAGAAGGTGTAAACATGGAATAAGGTCTCAGAATTCAGCAAATCAAGGATAAAATATAGCCAGAGGATACATTTTTGGTGACTTGAGATGTTTTGTGACCAAGATGTGAACAGTAAAATTTACTAGCTTCCAAGGGAGCTGGAGATTCCCCAGGACATCAGAGTTAAGGCACAGCAGCTCATACATCTTCGGGAACAGGAGAAAAGGACAAGGTGCTGAAATGGCAAAAGGGAGAGGAGAGCAAGTGTCCTTATGCTGAAACATTGACAGTCAGCTTCCCAGGTTGGGGAAGTTTTCTTTTGACCCTTTTACTTAGCCAGGTTTCTGTCTGTGTCTATGAAGACTTACTTCTCCTGAACGGACATTTCTATCGGCTGCTATATTTGAATTTTCATGCCACAGCTGCACCAGCTCGCAGCCATGTGCTTATCTTATTTTGGAGACTGGAAACATTATTAAAAGCCTTTCCCCATCCAGTCTGTGTGACCTTGCACTGAGCAGAGCTAGGCAAACATTCAGAGCAGCATCCAAAAGTGAACCTGAAACCTGCCTTTGGGTTTTGTTATGAACTTGAAACTGAATTTTACCACAAGTTTTATGAGTCTAGGCTGAGTTGGAGGGACCTGGGCTGATTTAAGGTTTTACAGGGAACCACTTGATACTCAGCAGCTTAATGTGATTTTGGCTTGAAACGAAGCAATCCTTGGCTGACTTCGGTCGTTTGAATCCCATATCCAAGGTGAAATCCAAGGGCTGTGTAAACAGGGCAAATTGAAGCTGATGTGTGAGCGCACTCGTGCATGCACAAGTTGTGTCTTACACATTGCCGAATTCAACACAGGATTGTGGATCTGTTGAGCAGCACCAGGACGTGTCTCCTGAAGTACCACACCAGAAGTGAGCAGGCCAGCACCAGATGAGTTGTAGATAATTAAAGATCAGACCCTGCCCTTCTATAAACAAACACCTCACTCTCCTTATGTTTGTGGAGTAATAGTGACATCCTGTGGCCAGTCCTGACTAGTCCCAAGCATGGACAGGCTGTTTGTTTCTACTGGTACTAGTCATGAGGACCTGCTGGGAGGGAGGATGAAGGCAAAGCCAAAGAGGGAACAAAATCCATCTTTCCTTAATCTAGATGTTAAATTTCAAAGGAGAGGAAAGAGTTACAACACACTTGCTCTTTAGTCATAATCCAAACAGTACAGCCCTTAGCTAATTTAAATGTAAAGTGATTTTAAACATGCTTTCTGAAGCAGAGCATAGAAATGAATACCCATGGGAGCAGCTGGTCATAGCAACTGGAAGGGGGAATAGGGAAACTGAGCTTGGAGCCCAGCACAGGGAGAGGCCATTGGTGAGATGGGAGGCAGAGATATTTTAGGCCATCCTCCAGAGCCTTCTGAGATGATCCAAATAAACCAAGTATAAAGAAAGGTACAAGCAGGAGGCAGCACTGAAATGGAAGAGCAGTTGTATTTCCCAAGCATGCTGTATTTTGATGTTAACAGGCACGGCCGTGGCACTGCGGCAGGTTCAATGAGGGATGGCTCTTTTTTTCCTTGCCATTGACATGTTCTTGCTCAAGTACAGAGGAAATATACTGCCAGGTGAGCCAAGGAAAAGGCTTGCCCAGAAAGAGAAAATTTAAGAGGAAAAAAAAATAGGTGTAGGGCAGCCAATAAATTGTCAATGAAGAGAGAAAGCAGGCAAAGAGAGCAGCTGGCTAGAGCCCAGCAGAAGGAACTCAGTGCCTGGGAGACCAGCTTTCTGTGCTACATTATTTCAAAAGCCAAGGAGCCACTGGAGTTCAAGGAGAGAAGGAGCTGGACAGCCAAGGTGACTTTCCTTACTGGTACTCTCATTTTTATTGCCTAAATTATGGTAAATCCTGTGATGTGGCAGAGATGCTGTTCCTGTCCTGGGACCTGAGGTATCCACTGGTATTTGATGACTCAGACAGTGTGGTCCAAGGCCAGCCAGACTCGAAGAAATACCTTGACACAAGGAGCACAGTGTGCTGTGGAATTTTGGCCGAGCTGAGTGGCAGAAGCAAAATATAAATTGGGATAGACTGTCAGAGAGATAAAATGGTTTCCCAGTGTACAAAGGAAAGGAGTAGGGAAGAGGTGAAGTTTTGGTGTTTTCTAGAGACCACAGATTCCTTGTGGAAATGTAATTGTCCAGAGATATTTCCTGAACTGCACAGGTTTGTTTTGAGGGATAGAGCTCATGTTGTATCTGGTCTTTTAGAGATAACATTCACTCTTGCAAATTTTCGATTTGCATTTGGAGCCGACAAGGTAGTGGTGGTTATAAAGTCATTCCTTGACAGTAGCTTGAGGTTCAAGTACATGTTTCCTACTGGGATAAGAGACCTGTTTCATTGGACAGCTGGAAGAGAAACAAATGAGTAAATGAATGTGCACAGGTTTAAACAACTCTCGTGAGATGGACTGCATTTCGAGCAGTGGAACTAGTCTTCCACCTTCTTTTCAGATAGCTGTAGAAAGCCACAAGTGTCCTGTTGTGACATCACGGATCTAATAGAGAACAGCCACTACCCATAACAGAAAATAAGCCAAATTTACACAAAGGCACATTAGTTACAAGCCAGTCAATGTCCTTGGTGGCTGGCACAGCAAACTGTGGGCTCATACGCAGGTCTGTAATTCAGTGTCTCTGAGAAACAGCAGAAAGACCAGAGCAACTGAGGGAAGAGTCAGTAAGGTAAACCAAGGCAGATGCAAGAACACCAGTAATGTGGTCCTGAAACAAAACAGCTACCTGGAGAGAGAGTCTGGGGACTGAATGCCAACTAAAAGAAGTCAGGAGCTGTAAAAAGTGAAACAGGCTCCTGTTGTCTGGTTCTATGCCATGTTACTGTGAAATAAAAGGAACTATACCCAAATAGTAGATCTTCATGGTTTGCTCATCCCAATGGGGGAAATACACAGGGCCTTGGATTTGAGGTAGCTGCTTGGGCACCAGCAGCTTTGGTCCCATAGATCAGCAAAACCTCTGTACTGAGTTTGCCATTGCTGCTGGTGCAGTGCCCTCCAAATACCTGCATCTCATCACTGTAGAGCACAATTCCCAAATTAGGTTGTGGTGCCAAATATCACACTCTCCCACTTGCTATGCTCTAATTGAGTTTGTAGGCCTTACTAACACAGAGGTAATGCTATTAGTTTTCAAGAGTGGGATTCTTCTATCTGATCATTAACTTTCTACACTGCTGCTTGCCCCCTTTGCTGTAACTCTTTCCTGCTGCATACACAAACTGCTGCTTCTGCTGGAATAGTAAGAGACAGGAATCTCTTAGCCAGTCACTGGAGCTATCCCTCCACCTTCCCAAAGCCTGAGGTTTTTAGGGTCTCCCATGCTAGAATAAAGTAACATGCTAAGGTTTAGCCTTCCTATGGCTAAGATTTTGCTTTTATTTGACAGGGGATCTAGTACCTCCTGGATTTAAAATTAAACATTTGCTTACAAGAGACAAATGCATGCAGCTGGACCATGACTGCTTATAAATCTGACCTGTGAAAAAAATCGTTGCTAAACAGATCACATGACAATAAAATTCTATGGATGTCTTCAAAATATATAAGCATAGCTGATCATTAACCTATCAAAGATGTATAGGAGGGTACGAGAGTTAAGGAGAAGTCCTAGAGGATCAGCTCTTCCATCCCCTGACATCCTCACATTGGTGAAATTGCTGGAAGATCCTTGGAATTTAGTTTCCATTTTTTTGCCTCCATTTTCCCCTTTATTTCAAGAACCTTTATTCTGTTGTGAAAAAGAATGGGGTGGTTATTGCCTCTGTAAGCATATAGGCAAAGGAGAAATTCTAATCTTTCATGAAGTTTGGAGCTTTTCTGTAAAGAGGCTTCATTTCACCTGCTTGCCTTGTTCTGCAGCATATTTTCTCTGAGGCCCTGCTTTCTCAGCACACAGCTGCCTCCCTGCCAGTAACTTCTCCTCCCGGAGCAATACTAGGTAACGGCATGTGTGACCTATTTGTCCATATGTGCTATGGCCCACTCTGCGCATAGTCTGTGCTAGTCCTGAACCCAGATGTGTGCCTCAGGCTGTGATGGTGCATCTCTGATGGGCCATCCATGCTGAAATCCTTGGAAGTCCATAACTGATACGTCTGCCGTGGAAGAACCCTTTTCCTCAAACTGTCTGTTCCCTTTTACCCCACTCAGTGCTCCTAAACTATTTCGTGTCCCTTGCAGACAAAAGAACTATGCAGTCTAGGACCCTTCACTGTTTTGGAGGAATGGGCAGGGCAAGGTGAATGGTGGGGGCAGGTGGGCATGAACAGTCAGGCTGGCAGTGCCCTCAGGGCTCTGAGAATATATGTCAATAAGTATAACAGTGCCCATTAAATTTAATAACCAATTAATTCAAGTAGCTACAAGTTTTAACCAGTACTTTCTTCAAGTAACTAATTACCAGCATGCCCCCTAACCAGCTTTACCAATACGGGATGCTAGGATCGCCACCTATGGAAACTGGTGGAGCTAGACAAGCAGGAGCTTGTTCCCAGGCACAGTACGTTTCTGGACTCCACGAAAGGCAGAGGAAGAACAGCAAGAGCTGCCTGCAGCATGTCTTCATTAGGGGTTTCACAAAGAGCAGACACAGTGCAAGTAACACACATCCGACATTGCTTTCTGCCTCAGACAATTCATTGCTTCCTGTATGATAACTGGAGCAGTAGAAAAGTACATATTAGAGCAAGATGTGAAATCTAGCAATTCTGTTAAGGTTAGAAAAATTCTAGCTGAGCTGCAGCAAAAAAACAGGTTGTTAAATGCCAGCTGAGGCAGAAGGTTTTATCTCATTGGAACTCAACCTTATTCCATGCTTGAAAGCTCTTGCAGCAGCAGGAACCTGAGTAAACCTATGTATGCAAAAGACAGACTTGGTAGATGTTAAGCTGGCATTCATTTATTGGAATTAATTTTGGCTACTTTTCCTATTTCTGTCCAGGAAGCCTTGTTAGTGGCAGGTGGGAGCTAAGATAGCTGCATTTTTGATACCTGCATCACTTACCTGTAGTCTAATATGAAAAATTAAGAGAGACACTTATTCACTAGCACTAAAAAAGATGGGAATTTTTGGAGAAATTTGGGCTCCTTTTTATTGTTATTGTTTTTATACCCTGAAATAATGCTGTGTTTGATTCCTATTTCACAGAGGAAAGTGAAATTCTGGGACGAATATATTGGTCCCTGGAAGGCAATTCCTCTAAACAAATTAATACAACTCAGGCCTGCCTCTTCTACATTTTGTTCCTTTTCTTGTGCAGCTTATTGATTGATTTACCTCAGGGAAGAGATTCCTCTGACTCAGATACTAAGCAAGTTCTTAAGGAAAATATCAGCTTTAAAAAGGGAGCAGAAAAAAGAGCAGCAGTTGCAAAAATTGCTAATCTTTCATTTACAGGAGCCACTGAACATCTGGATAGTATGAAGCTCCTTTAACCCCCTGAGTGCAGAAAGAATTAGCACCAAAGGGCAGCCCATGCTAATTCAGTGCCATTAAACTTGTATAAGCTAGAAGAATGTGATGTTATACTTCCATAGGGCCATATGGATACCACTTTGCACTTTGTATCCATCAGAGGGACTAGCAAAACTAGTTCAGTACTATACAGTACAGCTTTTAGAAAGATAAAATAGCCCCTGTGCAATATTACACAATATTACACATGTCTGTCATATCACATCTTGGAATCAACCTACCCTTTTAATTATAAGTGGAGAGCTTGTCTGCTGACACAGAACTGAGTTTCCATGTTCAGAAGAGCAGAAGACTGAATATTGAAATAAAAACAGAGGCTTCATTATTTTTTTCATGATTGAGAACTCATTTTTAAAGAAACTTTTTTTTTTTTTTTTTTTGAAGGAACCTGGCATTTTATTCATCCTGCTGACTACAGACTGTTTTCAGATGAGTCTTTATCTTACGTCTCCAGCTTTAAAATATGACTTCCTGCTAATCGTGCTGCTCTCTTCATTCACAGCACTTCCCTTGGATCCCTCTTCATAGCTTTCATGTTACCTTCAGTTAAGCCCTATTTTAGTTCTCTCTCAATATCATCTTTCTGAACAGTGAAAAGCGAATAGGCTTTGCTTTCAAAGTCAACATTAACATTATCTGTACTCAACAGTAACAATATACTTAACATTTTATAGTGACTTTCATATGTAGATGTAAAACTGCTTTAACAAAGACAGAGAAATTATTTTCAGGCCATTGGCACAAAGGGTAGACATGCACAGAAGGTAGGGCTGAGATTTCCAAAGTTAGCCCTCCCAGGGAAGGCCTGACAGCCAAGACACACCTTTGCTATGAGTTAATATCAAGTCTTCCACAGCATTCATTCCACCCTTATATAGGTGCAACTTAAATATGAATAATTCCTAGTATCTTACCTTTTAAATGACCTGTAAGATCAGTCAGCATACATCACACATCCTCCAATGTATGCTTTCATCAGTTAAGAAAATTAAAAAGGATTATAAAACAGAACTGTACTTTAAACACAACGAACCAGAAAAGGAACATTCTGCTTACTAAAAACTCTACTTCAGACTAGATGTAATTATGCAAAATCCCAATAATCCTTATCTTCCCATACTGCTATAGGAAGCCTCGTCACTGAAACACTGACTGCATGGGAAGAAGTCTCTGGATAACTCTTCAGAGATTCACAGATTGCCAAACCCCAGCTTTTGGAGTTCCCTGGGGCTGGGGGTTTAGGTAAGGACTCCACACTTGGATAGAGCCTCAGGATGTACTTGTTTTCTCTCCTACAGTGGTGAGTCAGATCAGATCCGATTCGCAGGCTCAGCCTCCTGCCGGGCAGTAAAAACTCCTTTTGGGCATAGTTTTCGGCTCCAAAATAAACACTGAGAGCAGCCAAACTATGGTCAAAAAACATCTAGAATGAGCACACTGGGTTGCAAGGGGATGTCAGGAGGCTGTCGCTTCAGACAGTGCACCCTGCCGAAACTTCTCACATGACCTTCAGCATACAGACAGGTCTCTGCTCCCGTCAAACCCAGGAGAAATGTTTGTACATTCCAGTTAATTGCGAAGCTTGGCAGCAGAGCAGCAGAAAATGACTGCAAAGCACAAAACCATCACAGCTGTACAGTGGCCTGCAAACTGCACAAGCGTAATGGGGCTGGATTCAACACATCCAGGCCCAGTTCAGAGGAAACACCCTAGATTATACCAACCACGCCCCCTGAATTATACCCAAAAAAAATCCCAGAGTGTGATTCTAATGCTATTTCTTATTAGGGATAATAAGCCTACAGAATACAGCCCTATTTATTCCTCTGGATTATTTCTGTTCATTGTCAGACTTGCCACACAACCCTGATCTCTTAGGCTGTTTAAAATAACACACCTGTCATGGTTTAATCCTGGTCAGCCACGCAGTCTCTCTCTCACTCCCTCCCTTTCTCCCCACCCTGCTCCCAGAGGGATGGGGAGGAGAATCAAAAGAATGTAACTCCCACAGGTTGGGATAAGAACAGGCCAGTAACTAAGGTATAATACAAACCGCTGCTGCTACCACCAACAGTAACAATGATAAAGGAAATAACAAGGAAAGAGGATACAACCACTTACCACCCACCGACCGATACCCAGCCCAGCCAAGCAGTGATCTATCCCTTCCGGGTAACTGCCCCCAGTTTATATAGTGGGCATGATGCGCTGGGGTCTGGAATACCTCTTTGGTCAGTTTGGGTCAGGTGTCCTGTCTGTGCTTCCTCCCGGCTTTCCCTCCTCCCTGGCAGAGCATGAGACTCAGAAAGTCCTTGGTCAGAGTAAACGTTACTGAGCAGCAACTAAAAACATCGGTGTTATCAGCGCTGTTCCCAGGCTGAAAGTCAAAACCACAGCACTGCACCAGCTACTAAGAAATAGAAAAATGACTGCTACTGCTGAACCCAGGACACACACCTTATTGTTGCAGCATGAAAGGCAATTCACAGATCCCAGGGGAAAGACGTGTAACTCCTTTGGTAGAGGGGGTCTGGAAAATCATCCATCACTTTGGAGCTTCTAGTCTATGCTTCCCACCCTGGAAGGCTCCAAAAGCAGGCTATGTTGTGTTCATGATAATATCAAGGTGATTGCATTGCAAAAGCCAAATGTCTTGTTTTGAGCTGTGTTTCTCTGAGGTGAGTATTGAGCTGAGATACTCAGTCCCACACGAGTTCATTCCCAGCATAGCTTACAGACTTCACTGGAAGCAGCCTTTGGTCCCTGTACGCAGAGCAGACACCTTTTTGCTTCCACAGACCACAGAGAACTTAGTAATTTCTTTAACAGTGAAAGAGTTGACATGTAAACCACAAAGGGCTGGTTTGTTTTTTTTTTTTTTGAGTGAATGCTCCATGGACTTAATCAGACTCTGGGTTTGTCCATAACAAGTTCAATAGTTGCTATTTGCTCTCAGCTTCATTAAATGTAAAAGTTTCAGCTTTTGCCAGCAGTTAGTTGTATCTAGATCTATAAAGGCTGTTCTGTCTCTCTAAGATGAGACATAAAACTGAGGCCTTGGCCATCTGTGGTCATTAAGGATCCCATGGCATGCTTCAAAAGGTGAAGGTGGCAGCTTTCATCTCAACCAAATTCTAGTAACTAATGAGTAACTAATTCTTTCCACCTTGAAATTCACCCCAAGCTTTTAATATGAGACACAGTGTTTTTCTTCAGTGTTCATAACACAGTGGTGAACTGCTAGCTGGTTGCCACAATCTATCCCAGAAATTATAACATTATAGCAGTGGGTTAAATGAAGTGTTCAAGTACACCTTTGTTCTGTTGGTCACAACATGACAGAGACCAAGCCTGCCCCTTCACAATAGCATACACGCACTCATACCACACACAAAAGCACGTAGCCCACTCAGACTTCCAAGGTTTTAATTTTTACTTACTTATGAAATTATAAATCCAGTATCTTACAGCTCCTGAGCCTTTGCTGGTCAGCAGAGAAGCAAATCCCACTGGAAAAGAGATAATGCTGGATGCAAAGGGAGAGCCATTCCTCCCATGTCTGGAAGCTAAAAACTGTGTGCAAAAGCAGAATAAATTATCTACCATTACCTCAGTGAAGTGTTTTTAATTTACTGCCCTGCTGGATGCAGAACATATACATGACAAAAATAAGAAGGACTGTATTTGTCTTGAATGTGCTTTGTGTCCCATAATGCAATACACCAAAAGTTTAACATTCTGACATAATGTTTTGCTTGACTTTTTTTGTAGTTCTGCTAAATAGGGAATACGTTTAACCCCAAAGTACCTGCTATTCCAAATGGGTGAACCCATCTGTCTGGTTTGTGTGTCACTGCTGAGGTTCTATTTTGAACAGAGCTGAAAGATGGTATTGTCTGTTTATTTCAGTACATGCTGCAAGTGTTCAGGCCCTCTCTATGAGCTCTTAATCTATAGAGAACTTTGGGCTCTACATATCATTTATCTGTGCACGGAGCAAATCTTGGAAATAGAAGGGAAGCCCATGGAAAAATGCCATCGAAAAATCAATAGATTGAAAAGTACTTGGAGAATCTACCCATTTAAATATGATACAGTTATTTGCAGTTACATTTCTTTCGCAGTCTGAAGCTAGAAAAGAATATGGGCTACTTGTAGCAGAGCATGGACAATGCCTAGAGCACGGACAATGCCTAGAGCACAGATCTCTCAATAAAAACCTACTGAAGCTGAGAGATCACTGCCTACTTTTCCATCTGCTTTTGTGGAGAATGAAACCACAGGTCTGACCACTGGAAACAATTTTTCTATAAACTTCAGTTATTCGTAATACAATAATTCTTCATATGGGCAATAAATTTGGTTCCCCTCTCTTCCAAGTTGCAAGATTGAAGTGAAACTTGGCAATATTCTGTTTGTTGAAATGAAAGGCCCCTAGATCAGATTCTGATCTCCCATTGGCCTTACACCTGTGAACTGACTTTGATGGAGTCATTTTTGACTTACTCCAGCATAAGCAATAACAGAATCAGACCCTGCATGTGCTTTTTATCTAAAGCTGCTTTCCAGATGTGTTTATGTAGGCTGTTTTCAATAAAACGTGTGCATTTTAAAATGTAAATGGATTCTTCTTTAATTATAACCATATGGACTGTTATTAAATTTTAATTTTTAAAAATTGCAGATATAGCTAGCTCAGCCATACTGAAGCATCACAATGCGTTCACTTGACCAGTGTAGCATTCATACAGCACCCAGGCAAATACAAGACTATCAAAAAAGCTAGGAAAGGCAGGGGAAAATATGAGATGGCATCCTCAGGCTTCAAAGTATATGAGTCCATCCCTTGGAAAACACTACCTTCTTGATTTTCCTCGTATAAGAATGCTTCATCCCACTGAGTTATTTGCCTCACCTTTTTTTCAAGAAGAGGCAAAATTAAGTGCAAAGCTGGTTCAGAATATTCCTGTAAGCTGGGTGACTGCTACAACTGGGTCCTGTTTTCTGTCTTTGCTAAGGGTTAGCAACAGTGCTCAGCACTTCTTTACAGATTGAGCCTGTGACTGGATGCCTTGAACTGAATAAGCCCTCAAAATCAGAGAGTTACATGTCTGGATCGTTCTCTTAGGAGAATCTGTGCATATCTGGGGGGCAGGTCTGAAACAACCGTATTCCTCCCCCTGCTTTTCACCTCTATGCTGCGATACCACACGCCGAGGCTCTGGAAAGGAAAGGTCAGCCTGCTGCTGCCCCCAGCCCAGCAAACAGCTTTGTGCACAATATCAGCAGTGATGCCTGAGGGGACGAAGACCTCCCTGACTCTGCTGCTCTATGGTGCTTGTTCCTGGGGGTCCTTGTACCCCACACAGCCTTCCGTGCATCTCTGCACCAAGCGGCTGGTTCCAAGCCCAGACTTCAGGATTGATTTTTTAACAACAGAAAAGTAGGGGCAAGTAAAAAAGTTTTGATTGATGGATTTTCCATTTAAAAAGGAAGACAGATTTGTTAATGAATAAATGTTTAATAGCGAGATGTCAGCTTTGATGGAGTCTTTCATGTGATCTATCTGGAAATGAAGCATTTCTGCAAGGTAAAAGAAAATTCACTCCAATAACTTCTTTTAATTTCACATCCATGAAAGGTGTACCTGGTATAATCAACACTATTCTTACACTTCTCCTTAGCACATTTTGATGTTACAAAATGGAAGGTTTTCCACTACTGTTCCACAAGAATTTTTTAATGTATTAGTTAATATACATTATTTATGTGTGTGTTCCATTTGTCCATTGGGAGCAACTATTTCCAAGTGCAGAGATATCCTCTAAAAGTGAATTTAATCAGCCAAACCCTGAAACAATTTGAAGTTCAGTCATGCGCCTGGTCTGTAAGGATGCTTTTTTCCTTGGACAACTGGAGAACACAGACCATGTTTCTCTCCTATCATTATTTCTACTACTATCACTATTATTTCCTTACCCCTTAATTTCCATTCAGGGCACGTTGGATATTTATGTTTGACCTGTGTCTTTTCATAATACATCTGCCAAGCAGTGGAGAAGTTCAGCCATCTTGGACTTGGACAAGTTAAGAATGTTTTTTTCCTGGACTCACCTATTGAGGGCTCCTGCATCATATTCAGTTGTGTCCCAGTAATGTATGTCAAAGAAAGGATGCTCAAGCAGAACAATAGTGCTGGCCAGAGTGTTCATGTGCTCTCTTGAGCAGGGAAGTGTTTGGTAAATGGAGAAAATATCTATTCCTGGCAACGGAGAACAGCTTCCCCTCACCACAGTGCTCAGGCTTTCCCCAGACCTTCCCAGGGCTGCAGTCATGAATGCTTGGTTTGGCTGCACTGTGGTGTGTTGTGAAGACGTGAAAAGTGAGCTGGATGGCTGAGCTGCCCATCTGCAATTTTTTTCATTTAAAAATTTAATAAAAGCCCATGTGGTTACAATTGAAAAAAAAGAAAATCCATTAATGTTCTCAAAATGATTCGTATCTAAACCAAAATGTATATTAACCTCCCATCCCCCATCTCTAGTGAACAATGAGATATATTTTTCCATTGAATCAGTGAAAATCATTAAATAATATATTGCATCATCAACCCAGACCATGTACTTTTACTTATTTTTCTAATGACTAACAAATGAAGTTTACATATCAATGTCTTTATATGCATCAGAGAAGAAAGGGTGAGGCATGTGAGTGAGGAATCTAAGCGGAGATTCTGTCATATTTTTATATATTTAAAATAGAGGTAGGTGTTTCTGTCTGGAGACCATATGTTAGGTTATTTTTATAACAACCTGTATGTATGTAATAAATAATATATATATGTGGTATGGAGTGTGGGCTCCTCTGGAGTTCTGGTGGGTGATCTAGGCATGAAGAGATGTCCAGACGAAAAATCCTTTTCCTTCTGGCACATTTCATTATTTTAATCTGAACTGGACAGCACCAGTGCCACAAAGTCCTGGGTATGCTTTTGGGGGAGCAGGGGCATAGTGGAATTACCATCAAAGGTGGTAATGGATGGTGGTATGGGGTGAATGGGCAACTTAATGGCACCAGTGCTCTGCATGCAGAGATGTTGAAAATTTGTGCGGCAGACATGATCATTCCTTCAGCTCCAGAAAATGTGAGGGCTGAGTGCAGGAGGCGTTGCCTGCATCTGCTGCACTATCAGGGTTTAACACATGCAGCAGGACAGTTTTAACTTCATCCAGACCAGACAGTGATCAGTTTGCTACAGAAACAATATCCTTAGAACAAAACGGCACTCCCAGCTGCAGAAAAAATGAGGTAGCCGCCTTTGAAGTCATCCTCAAGCCTGCTCTGTAAAAACCTATCTGTATTGGCACAGTATGTCACCAGCTTCATCCTCCACCCCTTGAGGGGTTGTGTGTCATCACCTCTGCAGTGTGCCTAAACCCCAGCGAGGGCTCCTGCATCTGAGTGTGCCATGTTGCAATGTGCAGTGCTGCTGCCAACACATGAGACCAGCTGGTTTATTCATTTTACACAGTGCAAAAATGTTATTAAACTGCACCATACAGATAAGTTCTAGAAAAATTGCCGGGTTATTTTTTTTCCACATAAAATTAGCCAATTTGCTGGTGTATGTAATTGTAAAGAATGCAACGCATCCCATTCAAGTGATTAACCTCTTAGTTAATAAAAGCAACAATTGCATGTGTATAAATAATATAATAAAATGAACATTCATATCAAAGTAATGTGGCTCATACTATTCTGTTTCTCTCCTTAATTAGTAAATAATTTATCAAATTCTGCAATGAATTGTGCTCCCACCCACATTTCTTCATCCAATTATCATGAAATAGGAAAGCAGGAGTCTTCCTTCTTTGAAAAGGATGCGATAATGAAACTGTTCAATAGCTGTTCTTAGCCCTCTGCTAGTCTAAATTAGTACTTCCTTGGGCATACTGTTTCTTTTGTTCATTTCTTCCCTCATTCATTACTTTTTTTTTAATTGAAGATATCTTCTGTGTTAAATGCCATTTTACACTGGACGCTTTGAAAGAAATATGTTCATCATGGTTTGTTTTCAGCAGACACAAATGAAATTAAATCTGTAGTACAGATGAATGGCAGTGTTTGATTGCCAAAGTGATCTTTCATGCTTTGGATTGTACCACACAGGCAAAACTAAAAGAATGTTTTAAAATATAAGATTCAAAACAAGATGCATAAGCAAACACTCATAAGATCTCAAATCCAGATATAAGACTGCTCTTGAATCAATATCACGTTTAAATAAGATTCTTCATTAGCTGATAAAATTCTGTTTCCTCCATGGGATTCTTGGACTCAGTGCCTGAAGCAATGAGCAACTATGCAGTGTTGTCTTTTAGCTATATGGTGTGTGGCCACGTTTTATATACCTCATTACATTCAAACCCTGCTCAGAAGACGGAATTCCTCATCTCCTTGTGGACGTGTTTATGATATCCCTCACTGGATGGCCTCACACAGTAAGGAACTTATTTTCATGACTGACATAAAATTAGGAAAGATCGCTGCCTGTGTTTTATGAATGGTGAACAAAGGCACACAGAAACAAAGATCTGAAGAATTCAAGAATTTCAAGTCTTTGTGCATACGAATGCATATGCCCATTCTATATACGGCGTGTGCATATGTGAATATGTGCACATATATTCCACAAAGCACTGCATCTGTTCAAAGGACTGCTGTTATTAGTGTCCTCAACAGCTCTGAGTGCTCTGATATTCCCAAGAGAGCAAAAAAACAAAGGTGCCATGAGAACAACCCATAGCTGAGCCAGCCTGCCAGTGCCTTGGTGGGAGTTCACTATGAACACAAGAGGAAACAGATCCCAGGAACTTGCATCGAGCCTTTACCCAGACACAACCCATCCTTGCCAGAAATTTGCAGACTTTGAGATAATCCTGGTTGATCTTCCATGCCTGGTGGGAACCGGATCTTGAGACATGAAACTGCTAAAATCTAACACTTTGGAAGTTTGGTGCTTCACTGTGTTTTGAAGGGTTTGCATGGTAAACCACCTCCCACTGAAAAGGTCACATCCTGTTGAATATCAGATCCCTGGTTTGGAGCATAAGGCCTTCAAAACTCTCAAAGATCAGACTACCGGAATTTTAAATTTGGGAAGAACAATACCCTCATTGGTTTTCTAATGTAGTTTAGGAAATACCTGAAAACATTTGGCAAAGATTTTTAAACCCAGTCAGCTTGAGTAAACACCTGGCACTGAGAGCTTCAGCAAAAATGGCTGGGTATGGCAACTTAATAAGCAGGCACATTCTTTTTTTAATAGAACTGTATAACATATGAGGCCACCAGCTTTGCTTATTATAAGGTCATTATGGAAAGTATATTTATGGAGCTATATTACTATTTGCTTTATTTTTCCATGTGGGGAGGTAAATTTCACTATAGAAATAAAACAATGAAAAAGTGTTAGCTAGTGTGTGTTGTGGCTGCATTTTTTACTTTTGTGTGTAAGCACTCTAACACTTAGTGCATTGAAACCCAGATATTTTTCTTCCCAGAATCTATTTCAATTTACCTAGTAATGATAAACTCACTAGTGGATATTGATGTTCAAATCTGTTCCTGAAGATTCTGAATCCACCATATTGCAGGATTTGAACTCAAGAGCCCCCACAGGATTAGAAGAGACTGATTGTCCCTTCGCTCTCTGTGGAGTGTCAGCTTTATTTTTCCTTGGTTTAAAAAGAAACTTCTTCGTGTTATGATAGCAAAGAAAATCTGAAAAATATGACCCCCAAGTGTCAGTGGTGTCCACCTGAAAAAATATCTGTGCACTGTGAACTTCCACACTCAGGCTGATGAGTTCAAAGGCTGCTAAATCAGATGCTGGTTGTGCATTTTTCTTTAATGAATCTTTTATTACTCCTTAAAACAAAGGTCTCCTCTTACAAAGATGCTTGCTATCTACTTTGATTGCCTATTTTTTTGGGTAATATTTTTATCAGAGCACAGAGGTGCTGAAGTGAGGAACTAAAAAGAGTCAGATGCCCATGGCTGATGACAGGAGTCCAGAAGCTAGCACTGTGAGAAGGATGTTCAAGCATGCTTTGAGAAAATCAAAGGGGTGGTCAATACTAAGGACGCCTGTGAGGAAAACCTGGTGTAGTTTTCCTCTGTAACTATGGTGGTGTGGAGCTCTGGTTTGAAGGCATCAGCTTCTAATGAACTGTTTTTGTGAAGACCATATTTTTTCTAGTATGAAGACTGGGTCTCAAATTCTTCAGCAATTCTGATGACACAAGTTGCGGTAGGTAGTACAGGATTTTATCATGTTTTGCTTTGTTTTCCTGTAGGCTTCATGCAAAGATCATTTTTAGAGAGTAGATTTAGATTAAAGACAGAAGTTCTTTACAATGAGGGTGGCGAGCCACTGAAAGAGGTTGCCCAGAGCAGCTGTGACTGCCCCATCCCTGGCAGTGTTCAAGGCCAGGTTGGACAGGACTATGAGCAACCTGGTCTAGTGGGACGTGTCCTTGCACATGGCAGGGGTGTTGTCACTAGTTGGTCTTTGAGATCC
The DNA here is from genome assembly GCA_009867235.2 of Psittacus erithacus. Lineage (NCBI taxonomy): Eukaryota > Metazoa > Chordata > Aves > Psittaciformes > Psittacidae > Psittacus > Psittacus erithacus. Next base: position 27,595 of record WYDI02036964.1, on the reverse strand, counting down.
CTTCCAACCCAAACTACTCCATGATTCTACGATCATTTTTATAAGAAATAAGTGCCCAGTCTCCTGGGACAGAGGCAACACCAGTTTTCATGGTTCTGTGTATTTCTTGTAAGCAGAATCAGGCTTGGAGTGAAGGTGTAGCCCTCTGAACCATCAATTCTTTGACAAAATTAGTTATCCCTGTTTCCCCACTTAAAGTGAAATGGCACCATTAAAATTAAAGCACATATAAAATGGCAGCTTTTAAAAACGACATAGTGGAAGACTTGCTGCATTGCCTTACTATGAGAGGACAGAATATTAATGATTATTTTTTAATGAACATATAACTCCTCCCCCAAATTATTGGATCTAAAGCCTGATAAATCAAAGTATTGCTCATCAGACAATGAAAAGCTTTAGTCAAAGGAATTTAAAGATGTGTTAATTAGTCATAAAAGAGTCCATACAGTCTTGCAAGCACTATAGGAGAAACCTATCAAAACCAGTGAACAGATATTAATTGAAAACGTTGTATAAGAGCTACAAAGTTCACACAAAGTGCATCTCACTTGATATTAAAGCCTGTATGTATGCAAATTCAGGAGCTACCAGACTAGCTCTAGCTCTGTTTTGATGCCTAGCTGGGAATAACTGAAAAATGTCGTTACATGTTTGCTGAATATCTACCAGCAAAGCTGTTATATGCAAGTGTAAAATAACAGAAGAGGGGCTGCCAGGCTTCAGCAGCAGCACAGAGAGGCTCCACTAAACACCAAGAGAATGCCATCTGAGACAGGTTTCCTTCCTTCCATCTTTCTTGGGAAAGAAGATGCGTCAAGATGCTGAGATCTTGTGCCAGAATTTGGCTCCTTTCTAGTGTTAGTTTCACACACTCCCAGATTTCTTTCCTGCAGGAGCTGGGGCATGATGTATCCCATGGGCACAGCTGGGGCAAACACCTGTCTGTGGGAGCTCAGGAGCTCTCCTGGTTCTCCTCAGATTAGACGTTAGCAGCTAGAAAGTAAATCATACACTTAACCACGCTTGTTTCACAAATGGCATCTCTAGGGAGATGAAGGTAATCCCTCAGGCATCTTCCCCCATAAGCAAAGCATCTGCCTTCATTGTTTCTGTTCTGAATGACAGGTTCGGAACAGAGTCTGCCAATTAAGGAGTAGGAATACGCAAATAGTCAATCCCAATCTTTAATCTTAAACCCAACTCTGGCCCACCCTGTGGCCCTGTGCCATCCTTGCCTCCCCTTGCCTCTGCTTTCTTCCCCCAAAAGAGCAGGTACGAGTCCTTCCTTGTCCTTAAAGGAACTTCCATGGGCTTGTGGAACAGCAGGCAGCTCCAAGAGGGATGAGCACTAGCAGTACACAGGGAGACATCTGGGTGCCTTTCTGAAGCATAAATTCACTGAGTTTATTTTCTAATAGTCCCCTGTTGCTGTACAGAAACTTGTTAACGTGTCTCAGCCCAAAGGCCTGGATTTGCCCAAATTGCCCAAATCACTAGTGTGGCGCCTCTGGGGTCTCCATGAACCCAGGGCAGAAAGGCAAACCCAAAACAGCCCTTCGCGTCTCAGTGGGCTTGAAATGGCTCCTGGAGGAGCCACTCTCTTCCTCTTATTTCTTGGCTGTAGGAAGACCAAGATGCATGCACACCTAATTTTGTGGCCTCATATGAGCTAGGCTGAATTCCAATTCCTCCTTCCCCTCCTTACTCAGCCCAGCCCTTCAGCAGTGTCCGTGCTTTCGCAACTCAGGAATTACCAAACGTTAGTTTCCCTATGTTTTTACAGCAGCAATAGTAGTCTTAATTCACAGGGTTTTTTCTTAACCTCCCACTCTTCCTATGAAGGCAGAGCTCCCTGGTGTGTTCCCCCATATGTGCCTCTGCATCACAGGGTTTGTTGGGGGCTGGAGCCACTCACACAGCTCCTATTGTGTTAATGGCCATGCTGTGACTGTCAGGTTCGCATGTGCAAATAAGTTTCTGGAAGCACTTTGGAAGCTCCTTGCTTATCAGACTAAAGCAAGTGGGTGAAGAGGGAGTGTGATGTCACAGCTTTTCTACTCCAGTGACTTCAATATTAAATTGTATTTCCTCTATTTTCCCCACTGCTGAGATATGCATACCAGGTCTCTAGACAAATAAAATGGTTGAATGGCAGTCAAAATCCTAGCTTTACTGCTGGTGCAGTGTCAGATTTCCCTATCTTTACTGGCTGGATGTGTCTCATGAGCCAGGAGAATCAGAGACGCTGTATCTTGGTTGTGCTTCTCATAGATCTTGGCCTGGATTGGAGCCAGCATCATCTCTGGTGTAAATTACAGCAATTCCAAAACAAACTGAAGCCACTCAAATACCAGGTTCTTGTGGAGTCATGACCAGCCAAAGTCCAGGTAGTCCACTTATGTGCCATCCTACTTCCTAAACCTCAGGAAAGGTCTGCCTAGGCTGTTGTATAGGATTTATATATACCCAGTAAAGGGGTAAGTAGGGAGGCATTCCATTTTGATGATGCCATATGGTAAGAAAGTTCATCCATGGCAAGAGTGTTTATAATTCAGGACCAACCTGATCTATGTTCTCCAGCTTGCAGTGCCATTTTACTGTGCATGGCTCCAGTGCAAGCTCTGTATGGTTTGAAGGAAGCTCATGTCTGAGCTAGAGAGCAGGTTACAGAAGCACTGCTTTGCAGCTCCAGATTGATCTCCTATTATCAGCCTTAAACTGGGCCTTGACCTTCACAGGGAGCTGGTTACAGTATTTTCTAAACTCACAAATACTGTTATATGAAATCTCTCTCCTCTTCCAAAGGTTCTCTTTTGCGAACATGTTCTTGTCAGCCTGCTTCCAACATCAGTCCTTTGCTTCCCATCAGACATGCTGCAAGTGTGAGTGTATGACTGAGCATTCATGCATTTCTTTCAGATTTCCAAAGTCCAGAATAGGGACTACTCAAGCAGCTGAATCCAGGGAGTGTTGACAGCACAACTTAGCTATCCTGGAACTAATTCAAACTTCTGGAGATGTACTGCACTGGGTTACCTCAGATCCAGAGCTGGTTTGATGATCACCTTCCTTCTCACTCTATTTGTTCATCAGAAAATAGAAGGTGTTGCAGTTCAATACAGTCATAAACACGTCATTACCAATGGAAAATTGTGTTGGAAGTTTCTTTTATACCCAGCCAAATTTAGACAAATGGAAAGGTCAGCTATGCAGGCACTAGTTTTACATATGTGCATTAATTACAACACAGTTGCCTTTTGCTATTCATTTAATCTGCTAAATACGTATGAATTTGAATGAGAAGAAAGAGGGACTATAGAAAGACAAACAGAAAAGGAAAGCCAGGGCAAACTATGAATGGGACTGGTCCTCCATTTCTGGACAACACACTGGAAAAGATTCAGAACTAGCCAGTTACAGGGAATGGGAAAAATAAAGAGAAACATATCCATGTCAGTTACAGCTTTCTTTTAAAAGCTTTCAAAGGAGAGCAGGTTCTAGAATTCTTTTGTGGGCTCAGCTCCTCAGAGAGCCCTTATGCTGGCTTTTTTCTGTAAGGTCTGCGGGTTTACGTACCCTGGTATATTAGCTTGTTCTTAACTGTACAGCAATGCTCTTGAGCCAAACTCAAATTTTAGTTAGTCCAACAAATTTGTCATTAAGCACCATGACTTATATGTGCACACACAAACGCACTTACTGGGGTATCTGGCCTCAGTTAACACTGGAAACTGGGAGAAAAAGAATCCTGAACAATGCCATCATGAAACTCAGTGCACACATCTGGATTTATGTTTGGATTGAACACTTTTGGATACGACAGTGTCTGAAAATCAAACATAAAGTAAGTTGTGGTTAAAAACCTGAAACCAACTTTCATTAATGTAACCTGCGCACTACTCTGCTCACAGCTATATTGTAACTGTGTACTTACCAGACAACACAGCGCCCAGATACCCAAGGCAATAGGACTTCCACTGTGAAAGATGTACCACAAAAGTTGTCAAAACCTGTCCATTCCCTTCCAGGACAAGAAAGATGAATGTTACAAAAGAACCGCAGAAAAGAGCAGGACTTCTGTGGGGAACACAAGGTAATGAGCACGTGCATTAAAACCAGTCTTGCTGAGACTGAGTTACTGCAGACTCCCAGCTATGCCAACCTACTTCTTCAGCTTTCATGTGTGGAGACAACAATACGGGCACCCTCACCTCTTCTGCATTTCCCCTTCCTAGTTTTTTAGTGTGGATTATCCAACCATATGGCTTTACTAACTTCTTAGGTAGTCCTTTCATAAGAAGGCTCTATTATTTGCAATATATTGGCTACTGCTATTGACTTCTAGGGAACATGGAAATAAAAAAACAAGCTAGCAGCAATTTGGCAGTTAGATAGTTCAACAAATCTTCTTCCTGAAACTGTTCTTGTCTCTTTCCAGGTATCCTGCAAGAATCCCAGATAACGCATTAAGTCCACAGTGAATACAAATTGGGCTATGCATTTGTAGCATTCTAGTCCAGAGAAAATTAGCACAGATTTTCTCTAATCCATTTATCTACGTGTCCATGGTGGGGAGGTGTGTGAGATGGGAGGGTGGGCATTTATCCCAAGTAAGACGGCATATCATACTAATGCTTTCTCTGCCCTCTACATGGGTATAGCAGCTTAATTCCTTGCAGAGCCCCACAAGAACTGCACTGCTAAAAGACTAACAGGCGGTGCTTAGTCAACAAGCTACAATTCAGGGTTTCCTGATGTTTGATTCCTGCTGTCCCAAGAATAATAGTCACTGTGTGCATGTAAGAAATGTCACTATGCCTCTACCCTGTTCTGCGTCTGTTACAATTATCTATATGCTCTACATCTTACTAGTCTTTAGTTTATCTAGTATGCTTGTAAGGGATGGGCTGAATCCTAATCACATACTTCTGTATTATCACAAGCAGGTGGTTGGGGTGTTTCAGGAAAGGTAGTTAAGAGTTTCTTGGAGTAGCTGATTACTAATTTGATACAAAGCTAAGCAACCATACAAGAAGCTATTGACCAGCTGGAAAAGTATGACTTAATAACAAGGAAAGATGTGGACCTTTGTCTTCCTTTCCTGCTGCTAACACACCAATGTAAGTCAGAAGCAGGTTAGCAGTTCTGCGATGCCAGTGCATCTTTATATGCTGTTCACATTCCATTGCAACATGTCACATTTGATATGGCATAATGCAATGTGACTAATTTAATCAGATGCGAAGTGCACTACAGCAACACATCAAGTCTAAAAATTAAAAAAAAAAAAAAAAAAAGAAGTTGGGGGGAAAATAAATCTTTTGCCAATCCATGGTTGGATTATTTTTCTCAGCTGGAGGGCTTCATTTTCTGAGCTTGGTCTTTTTTATTCTGACCTTCCAGCCAAGGGCATGCGTCAGGAGGCTTGTATTTCCCAAAGGCAGTGACACAGTCTATTAGGTCATATGAGCTGGATCATCAAGCCTTTGCCCACCTCAACTTCTGGGCCACCATTCCTTGCCCACCCCCACCTCCCCCAGCAGTAACTTATGATACAATACCTTTGCCTTTGACAGATCAGGAGGGAAAGAAGCATTTTATTGCTGAACACGTACATAGCAGAGCCCAGAAACTAAGCGAGCTTACTGTGGTCTGGTGCTAGTCATTTAATAAGTCTGCATTGAATTAGCTGCTTCTGAAATATGACAAGGAGAAAACACAAGATTTACCAGCGCAGTTGTGTTTCTAACCCAGGGCTTAGCATTGTTTTATTTTAAGGTGATGATTAGAATCATAATTATCAAAATAGCCCATGTCCACAAGAAGTTCATCAAGCTTTCAGTACTTGTCAAATGTGTACCCACATGCATACACTTTGGACTATCTCAGTCCATGGGTCTGCAGACAGATAAGCTGCCATTCACAGACATTAGCAGTCCTGCTTTTTCAAACACAAAGTGACATTTGCTTAGGAAAATCACACAAGCCTTTCTTCGGTTTAGTCCTTTCTTTCAGAGCTGCCTTTTCTGAAGAGAAAAGCACCTTTGACACAGAATGCAGTGCAAAAAAACATTTGCCTCCTCTCTGCTGTAGGCCTGGGGGTTTTTTGATTATGTGTCATGGTCCTCAAGGAATTGTGAAAGAGTCTCAGTAGAATTTTACAAAGTGCTAGAAGAAGTTTAACGCTTAAGGTAGTGAAAACCTACAAACTAGTTGGACCTGAGGGGGGCCGTACAAGGGTCAGATAATCTAGAAGAAAGACCGTATTTTCACCAGATCTGGAATACAGGGCTATTTGGAAGAGAATTAAAAGCAGCTACTCCAGTTACTGCAGCAGACACTTGCACAAACAGACTGAAAGAAAACCTTAGAAAACAGTATAATAAAATATGCTTATATATTATAAACAGGTAAAACTGTTTATCCTGTCATTCTCTTACTGCAGTGTTGAGCATATCTCAGAAAAGACAAAGATTTACCCTTCCTTCTCCTTTGCCTCTTTAAGGACCAAAGCAGCTTTGCTATGATGTACTCCACTAAGACTCAAACACCATACACAGCTTTTGTGGATTCTCTTCTCAATTTCATTAGGCCTGAAAATGCTTTGCTGATTACTAACAGGAAGATGCTGTGTTAGCTCCTCCTCCTTCAGTGAATCATTTACTTCTTATAGTGCTAGTCTTTTCTATCTTCCCATGTTAGTGGAGTTATCTTTGTATTTTTACTTAGGAATAAGCAAAAGGGACTTTTTCATGAGGGAGTAGAGCTAAACTGTAAGGTAAGCCCTTGTCATGTCTAGGAAGAGTCATTGGTGTTTATTTACCCTTGCGTGGCTTCCCCTTTGCTCCATAGGGTATGAGGCAAGCCTGAACTTTTCTAGCTCTTAGAACCTGTGTTCTATTGTTTTCTAAGGCCAGTAACTTCCTGACTGGTCCTCTGTTCATTAACTTTTAACTTTTAGATGGATTCTAATAAAATGGTTCAATGTGACAAACTAAGAGCTTTCCATTCCCCTGGGGAAGAGGATACTGCAGCATCCGGCCAAAACCAGCAGCGTGGTAGACCACAGCTAACCAGATCCCAGAGAAGAAGATGTAAACAGGCAACTTCAGAGTTGCAAGGAGGAGGCCAAACCAGGGTCTTGCAAGGTGATCAACAAGAATGGGGCAGTAGTGTTGGGTCAGGAGGAAAGTGGGTTTAATTTTGTTTTGGTTGCAAATGGGAGCTACTGAAACTGAATTCCTTATGTATCTTGTTTACATGTGCATAGACAATACCTTTGAAATAAGGGCTCAAAGGTCAAAGAGATTCAGCTGACACTTCTGTGGCTGTCCTGTTACCTTTTCAGAGCTGCTATTATCTGACTCTTATAGAATGTTGTCTTGTATCTTTGCATTTCTTGCTGTGGCTCTTTCTCTAAGGCCTAAGGATTCCTATTTATGAAGAAAACAAAAATGTTATCTGAGACTACTTGTTCTAGGATTCTGTCTTTTTTTGTAAAATATGTCTGGCTTTGAAACCTGAGTCAAGGTACTCTTTACATAACATCACTGCTTGGATTTAAAGCTGGCTCCCTGTACTTTTAGTGGAGTTGCTTCCCAACCTCTCACTGTGCAGATCACCTCTGCAGCTCACTAAGAACAAATTGCGTGTAGGACCTATTGGGTTTGCACCTACCCCCTGTAAAATGGAGTTATAGAAGCAGCAGCACAGTAGTTTCCTAGTGGTCTGACATTTTTTGTCCTGAAGAGACTAAAGACTTCTCTGTAGCAGATCTGCAAGTCAAAGTTGCTTCAAATGCCTTTGTTATAACTGGTAGGTAGTTAGCTTCTAGGGCTTACAGCCAGTTTATGTATGCAAGAAGCCTCCTCCCAAAGTGCAGATGTATTATATAGGCATGGAGCTCTCACAAGGTAATAATCATCCTGGCTGGCTTATGAAGGACTCCAACCACCTTCCTATGCCTGGAGGAGGCTTCATGGTGCAGCACAAACCCCTTTCAAAGGGCACAGCTTGGCATTTTGTAAGGGGTAGGTAAAGATTTTCTAGGAATATTTCAAGGTCAGAAATAGGGAAAGGGAGTATCTCTGAGAGAAAGGTCATAAAGAAATAGAAAACAAAAACTGCTATATTGGGCAGGGCAGAGGGGTTGGACAGCATCAGGAATAAACCAAATGATTTGAGCTATTGAATTGAAAGCAAAATCATAGAATGGTTAGGGCTGGAAAGGAACTTATGATCATCTAGTTTCAACCCCCTGCCCACCTTCTATCAGGTGTCCCTTCCACCTCCGCTAGCAACTTCCATAAGGCTCCTCAAGGCCTTGTCCAACCTGCATTTGGTCCACTGCCACGTATGGAACATTCACAGCTTCCTTGGGCAGCCTGTGCCAGTGTCTTGCCGCTCTTGCAGTAAAGAATTTCTTCCCTATATTTAGCCTAAATCTGCCCTGTGTAAGTTTGAACCTATTACACCTTGTCCTATCATTACAGTCCCTGGTGAAGAGTCCTCTTGTACGCTTGAGAGAGTTGTAGCTGGGTTTTACCTTCCTCCAAGTTTTTTGTTTTGTTTTGTTTTTTTATGGCTCTAGTCTCCTGGTTTAAGGCTCAGTTGAAGTTAGCAAGCTAAGTGGATAGCAGGACTGTTGTGAAGGTTTGGATGAAATTGTGGAACACTGAAATCCTGAGTTATGACCATGGTCCTTGTGTGTAGTTCTAGGTTTAGCTTATCAGAGCATGATGTTTCTCTGCCCTTACTAGAAAGACAGGAAAGGTTGTTTTCATAATGGTAGAAGCCACTGAAATGGAGTGCAATATACCATTCAGTTCAAGATTTGTTTGTAAGACTCTCTGACTTTGGACAAATGACATTAGTCTTGTGATAACCGATTTACCTACTCAAACACTTACTATGAGGGAAAGGGGGGAATAGTATGAGGAACCTATAAAGAATTTACTGATTAAGTGTTGTAGAAAACAGTGAGACAAAAGCTTTCTCTTGGCTTTGGATCTTTAATTGGTTTGGTCTGCTTGGTTTATTTTTGTTGTTTTCTTCTGCAGTCTACAGATTTAGGAGTCGTGCCCCATCTATCAGTGTGCACTGCAATGGTAAAGGCTCTTTGGGTCTCCCTAGGATTCCTGAACTGACAGAAGATGGAGAGATTATGAGAATGATGGCTAGATCTGCCAGCTACTGGCAGCAGCAAGAACCTACTCGATGTTGGGTCAGAGACTGTACTGGGCTGGCTTGCTCAGCAGCAGGTCATCCTTCTAGAAAACATCTGTTGCAACACCACCTTCTAGGTGAGGAAGATGGCTTGATCTACCAGATAAGAAAGGAGTTAACCTCAATGGATGAAGACAATGATGGCAACATCAGGGACACTGGGACTTCCAGCTCCCAGGGAAATGTTACAAGTGATGATGTTCCCAGGAGTTTTGCAGAGGAGTATTCATTGGTTCCCTTAAGTACACAAAAGAAATATTCTGCTCAGAGTTTTGATCAGCAAGTAGAGAACTATTTTACAAAACTCTGAGCTTCACGATAGATGTTAGGAATTTAGGAAGCAAATCTGTTGGAGGTGTAAATGCCAGTATTCATGTGCACAGTTTGTAGCAATACGGGCTTAAGTATGTAATAAAGCCACAAAAGTTCATATAGTGTAAGGCCCAGTATTTGCTCTTAAATTGACAGACAGCTAGAAAGATAAAACTGAAATGCAAGTAGCTCCTGTATATATGTTGCTGTCTTCTTCAAGAGTTTAAAAACCTGTAAGAATCATAAGGCTTTAAAAATGGAAAAATATCTGAGTCTAAACTAATGTAATGACTATCCCTTTTGCAATTGTAAGGGCTATACTGAGAAATATGGTTGTATTTTGTCTCTTTCTTAGCAGTGCAGCCTTTTCTTAATAACTTCTTGAAGGATATTTGAAATTCAAAGTCCTCATATATGCCAGTATTTCCTTTCACTAAGTGCTATAATTTACTCTACAGAGGCCTAGAGGGTTTAGTACTTTTTGTGTTGGTTTTTTTTCCTTCATCTACATCTAAAAATTCTACTCCACTGTATATTTGATTATTCACATATAAACAGTTACGTATGATAATGTGAGACAGCTAAAGCATATCCTGCTTCAAAAAAACAATGATCCCTACACCCTCTAGCTGTGGATAACTTGTCATATGAATTAATAAATTTTGTTTCTTTTTTCTGAGTACCTTGTAAATTTTTTCTGGTCATTTTCTGTTTTTCTCAGCTTAGAAATCTGCTGAGAAATTTCAACTTAAAAATTATTACTTTATTTAGTCAATGAGTAGACTTCAGCTATACAGCTTAGTCAGATCAATAAAACTAGAGTGCATGATTGCTGGAAAGCAATCACTGGAGGGAAGGAATGCCATCCAGGGGGACCTTGACATGCTTGTAAGGTGGATTGATGCCAACCTTATGAAGTTTAACAATGACAAATGCAAGGTCCTACACCAGGGCAGAGCAGTCCTGGGCAGAGCTACAGATTGGGCAGAAAAGAGATTCAAAGCAGCCCTGTGGAGAAGGACTTGGGGGTGTTGGTCAATGAGAAAATGAACATGAGTCGGCAGTGTGCGCTCACAGCCCAGAAAGCCAACTGTATCCTGGGCTGCATCAAAAGGAGCGTGACCAGCAGGTCCAAGGAGGTGATCCT
>WYDI02036964.1:0-16808 GCA_009867235.2 Psittacus erithacus | reverse complement strand
GGTTTAGTGTGAGGTGTCCCTGCCCATGGCAGGGGGGTTGGAACTAGATGATCTTAAGGTCCTTTCCAACCGTAACTGTTCTATGATTCTATGATTTTATGCTTCAGGAACCTGATTGATCTTGTTATTTGGAAATGCACCCATTGATAAGGTTTGACTGTGTCTCAGAGGTGACTCTTTACAATGGACAGGCTTGAAATATTTTATATAATTAAAACATATTCTTTTGAGGCAAGATTTCAGCAGTGGATTTTCTTTCTGCATCTTAATAGGTAGAGAACCATCTAAGTCATCCCTCTATTGTTGCTCCTTTGGTTTGTGTAGCTTTTGCTACCCTTTTCAATGTTGGCACATATTTGCAGTTTATTGCTTTTTGCATCATTAAGCTTCTGCAAGCAAAAAGTGAGTCTTCTGTTTTGGATAATAGGAGCAGAATGAAAGGGATGGTGGCTGTCTCTGTTCTCTCCATCATACATGTGAGCTGTGCTGTTGCATGTGTATGGAAAAAGACAATGTCATGAAGATACTGCAAATGCTTGCACCCTAATCCAAGATAACAAAATTATATGCTTAACCTGTGAAGACGTCTTAATGACATGCTTAACCTTCCTAGGAGCTTAAAACTAGTTGTATGCTTAATTGTAATTTTTATAAATTGTGCGCTTAATTTTTTGCTGAGTCAGTCTTCTTCTTGCACAACAGAGTCCCTATATATGAGGGTAACTTTACATGCTGCACGGTGTTACACTTGAGTGGATCAGGCAACTTCTGCTTTAATTTAAGCAAGTGTTCAAGTTGAGAATGTGCTGATGCTTTAGACAGGTCTTACTAAGTCTGCAAATTAAAGGTTTTTGTTTCCTTGTTTTCCAAACATTTGTCAAAATATTTGGAAACAAATTTTAATTCTATTTGTTCATGGGACTAGAGAATGTGAATTCCTCTTCCCCACACCCCAAAACCCAATTAAGTCTTATTCTTCTGATGGCTGCCTGGCTTTCCAGAGCACTCACATAAAACTGGGACTACCTTGTGTAGCAGCAGTTGCTTATTTCCTCCTACTATGTGTGGTGGTTGATAATTAACGATTTCCAGCAATGCTTGGAGCTGCTGCACTCAAGTGCCTTAAGGTTTACGAGTCTAGACCAAAAAAAAAAAAGGAAGCTTTTTCTCAGCTGACATTAATACTGTCTTCTCATTGCTCTGTATTACATCAGAACAGTACTATAAGCATACATTGCTCAATTTACCTGACAAGCTTGCTATGTGAAGGTGCTACGGGGTGTGATGTAGAATTAAAACTGTTATTTAGTAGTTATAGGTGGAATACTGTAAAGGGTCTATAAACACCTCTAAAATTATGCCCTTGATTATATACATTTTGGAAAGTGATATTTGTGAAAGTCAGACTGGCAATGCTTCATGCAGTCTTGAAACATCTTTTTCTTTCTAAAACAACCCCTAGAAATGTCACCAGTAGGTAGTAAGATACCAAGTGTTGTAGAGGTGCCATCTTTTTGACAGCATAGATTCAGTATTGTGTGTTTTCAGCTGGACAATTATATAGTTTTTCCTTGTGAACCTGAGATCCTGTGAGCATTTTTGTGCGTGCTTGTCTCTTTTTCGCAAATGATCCCAAAACTGGGATTTTTATCACATGTTGAGTTAAATACAGGTATAAAGGTCTGAAAGATCAAGACCTCTGAGGGAAAAATCCTCTCAGAGTAACTTCCTAGGAAAGAAAAGCTTGCAAGGTATTAACTTTAAATATCTTCTTGGAAAAATAGATCAAGCAAAGCTGAGGAACAATTTGGGAAAACAAATTAGCCGTCTCTAGAAAAAAGTGGTTTAGATGAGATATTTTTTTTCTTTGAGAGTTTGAATTCCTGTGCTCCTTTCTAGTTCAATTCACAGTTATATGCCTTTTTGTATATATGAGCAAAGTCAAGGACTCCAGGCCTGAAGTCCAGGGCTGGAATAGCAGCTCTCATGAGTCTAAGGTTTCTCATATTGCTGTGCACTAAACTGTCAGTTTCTTCTAGCATGAGGGTTGCATTCTTCTGAACTCATTATTTGTTCACAGCAATAAAATTACAAGATTGTTTTATCTATTGATTATGACAAAAATCAAAGTAGCACAAAACAGGCTAGACCTTGCTATATGAATGCATTGAGGTCCTATGTATATGCTCTGGTTACTGGTACATGGTAGCTTTTACATCACTTCATCTTTACTACTGCAGAAGCCCTTCCTTAGTCCAGCCAAGAGGTTTTAAGCATCTGGACACCAGAGAGGGCTGTTGACTCTCTGCAAGGATTTTATTATTGTTTTTTTCCCTCCATTTGGATTTAGAGGGCTTCCTTCTCTTGGTCTGACTGAGGGTCCTTGAGAGCAGCTGTTGCCATGGTGCTCTTTTACCCCATGCTTACATTTGCAGGCATATCTATATAGTTTGTTCAAGAGCTGGCAGGAATAAGGCGGGTTGAGAGAGGAGAGCAAAGTCAGTGAGACCAGACTAAGACCTCCTGAGCGCAGAAGCTGTCTTTGTTCTGCCTTTCCACCATAATTAATGCGGTGATGCCCTGACCCATGACTAGGGCTCTAATATAAATGATCATTAGTTGTTTCATTACAGCAGCCTCCTTTCCCTTCCCTGTGTCTGGCTGCCATGTGGAAAGACACTTCACAATATTAAAAGCTAGTGCTGTTTTTCTGGGCCCAGCTCTAAAGTCAGTAGACAGTTTGGTCTGAGAAAAGATTCAAGGCAAACTTTGGTGAAGGATCAAGAGTTGTGTTTTGTGTTTTTTTTTTTATTTAAACCAGTCTGTCCATACCTACTGAGAAAGATCCAAAGAACCTGTGTCAAAGTGCTAGCTGAAGTGCTGCAAATAGCATTTTATTCTTTTCTCCCCACCTCCTCTCCCAAATAACTCTATTGTTCTTACAAATCCACAGCATTCCAGCTGTGACTTGACAAGAGCCCTGACAGTCGCAAAAGCCGAATCACAGGAGCAGTGTTCTTGTTCCCTGAATTGTTCTACACAGCTAAATTTAATACTTTCCCCCAGCTTCCCCACCTTTCACTCTGGCAGATATTTAAGCTGCAAATTAGAGATGTACTGAATTAGCCTTCAAACCTCGCAAATGCTGTCAAAAAGCTGACTCCGTAATGATGTGACTTTGATATCAAACAGATTAATGCTTATGTACAGCAGCACTTACAAACATGTGCATACTTGTAACTCCTGGCCTCTGTGCTGTGAGGCAGCCAGCAGGTCATTAATGTACAGTACAAACAGGACAGAGCCCTGCGGACCTCGCAACTGACGCGCCCGGAGAGGAAGAGTCAGAGTTTCCAACAACCACTTTCAGTTGGCAGAATTGTGATTGGAACCATGTGACAGTTTGAGGCAATGTACCACAGGCAGCCAATTTATTACATATGGCAATATGATTAATGGTATCAAATGTTTTTACAAAAAAAAGTCCAAGAATATTGCAGCAGCCAACTGCACAGGGTCCAAGGCAGTACGAATCTGTTCCATGAATTTAGAGGCAGGCAGATGAGGTTAAATGAGAGGGCCAGAGTCATGATAATGATTACAAAGTAAGTTGTTTCAAAAAAGCAAAGTGTCTAGAATGTGTTCATGAGCAACAGCCTCTTTTCTCTCTTACGGCCATAATGGATACAGTCTGGAAGAAGTCTCTGAAACTAAACTGCCTTCTGCTCTTAGCCCCTCTTTCTGTAATCCAAAGACTCATAATGGTATCCAACAAAACTTACTAAGCAAACAGCAGCAAGTTAAGAAGCAGAATGTTTGCTTATGATAGTGACTTTTTTCTCTAATCAGATGTTACAGTTTAGCAAACAATGGTTGGTTGTAGCATCTGCCAAAATAAAAAAGAATAGTGCTTAAAGTACTACTATTGAGGAAGGAATTTCAGTAAATGCAAATATCAACAGGAGGTCTGCACACCACACGTCTCTTACTGTCCATCCTGTTGAGTTAGGAAGGTCTGGCATAGTTTTGGCCTGTGTCGGGTTCCCAAACAGTAGTTGGGCATAGTTTAGGACTTGACACAGTAGAGGCAGTTCTTTAGTGTTAGTTTGCAGAAGGCCACGTTGCTCTGGAGAGTGAGAATAGATACAGGCTGGCTTGTACTTCATGGTGTGCCTCCATGCCACAGAGCAATAGTTTTGGTTACCAGGGGTGACATAGCTGAATATTAATAGCAGTACATTATACAAAGGCAGTAATTTCATTTTTTTTTTATATCTCATGGTTTGCGCAAAGCATAAATACTAATATTGCATTTAAATGAAATAGAAGACAGAAGCATGAATTATGCCCATCTAAAAAATGCTCATCTAAAAAGTCTCACTTATGCTTCTCTGGCCAGTTCTTTACACACATGGGGCTTTGTGTTTCTAGGGCTATCTCCTCCTAATCCTCTTTTATGTGATGAATGCAGCTGGGCATCCTATGCACAATTGGTGCCTTACCTGGGTTATGGAGGAAGTGAGACTTGGAGCTGTGGCTAGACACATAAGATGAGACCTGCTGACCTGCTCATATCTGCTAGAGCAGTGCTGGAAGACGCCTACAGGCACGTGTTTTGTGATCTCACATAGTTGGGGCTGTGGTGGCCCCATAGTCATTCAGTCTGCATGCAGATTGCCTGACCACCTTGCAGTGCTTACTGTTCCCTTCACTTCCACACTGTTGCATGATAACTATGTGTGTTGAAACTTGTGTGCTGGGATGCTGAGTGGTTGATGGAATTGCTGTTAGAGACTGCGCATGTGTTCAGACTCAGTGTCCCATGGAAAAGAAACCCTATGCTCCAATGCCTTTTGCTTAATAACTACAGCAATTGCAAACTGCTGCTTTTCCC
Organism: Psittacus erithacus; assembly: GCA_009867235.2. Lineage (NCBI taxonomy): Eukaryota > Metazoa > Chordata > Aves > Psittaciformes > Psittacidae > Psittacus > Psittacus erithacus. The sequence goes on along the minus strand of WYDI02036964.1, from coordinate 11,914 downwards.
AGGGTAGCTTTGAAGGTATAGAGGTGCTAGTCCTGAGTGAGTGCAACTGCAATTATTTGGCATCCAAGTATGATTTCTTTTGTCTACTCCTTTTCCTGTCTTCTTGCTCTGCTGCTATCATTGATGGTGGCACAACCCTTTTGTTAATACCCAAGACTCCTTTGCCAGAGTGCTGCAATACACTGCATGAAAAGTAAGGTATTTATACCTCTCCTGCCTCAATATAGAGCATACAGCGGGAGGTCTGATATGGCCTACTGCTTCATTTCATATGGCTTGTGGCCACATGATCTCTCTTTTATGTGTGTGTGTGTCTGTGTGTTTATTATTGTTGGATAATGCTAAAGCTTGTAGTAATGTGGCCTGCCAAGGGGATTTTGAAAGGCTTATTCATTCTTCAGTCAAGGAAAAGATTTCCTATACTTTGTCTGTGCTGAAGGAATAGCTGCCTTTCCTAACTTTAGGCGTCTGATGTAGATGATGTGACCTGCCCTTCAGAAACACCCATCTCTCTGTACTGACTGTGAAGGGAGCTGACAGCCCTGACTGCAGAAGGTCAGAACAGCACCCACCCTAAAGCCCAGAAGTGGGTGATGTGAATTCCCCCTTCCCACAGATGCACCCATCTGCACCTCGTGTCCCTCTGAGTCGCTGCTTACGAGCAGCAGCCTGACCGTACGTGCGTTAACATTTTAACAAGACATGGAAACCTTTGAACAAATTGCTAGAAAACTTTTAGCAGGGCCAGTGCACGCGAGTGCTGCCTGCACCAAGTGACCCTCTTACTGTCAGAGAGGGAGAGACAAAGTGCGGCACAAAGAATGAGCAAATGAAAGAGCCAGCTTGCAACTCTGATCCTTACGGACTTTTCTTGAGCTCTAGCAACAAAAAGTGTAACTCTTGTGATGAATACAGTCCTACTGTTGTATTCCTACCTTCCAACAATAATTTCAATTGAACCCTACAGCATGTGGAGTCCCTTTGCTTTTTAGGTCATAAAAGTAATATGTGGAGTAGGGACTTAAAAAATGGACTTTTAAAAGACTCCAATGCCTCAATCTCTCCAAGAACTCGACTGATAAATCTCCTGTGTAAAATGGTCACATTTTATAGAGAAGAATCTTTGTTAGACATTCATTAGCAATAACATGTGAGCCAATTTAGGGAATGAAACCTTTCTTCTGTATAAAACCCACTGTGGTCACTAAAACTAATGACTTTTTTGGCCTACCACCTTTTAATTCAGTAGCAAAGCACGTGAATTTCCTGTATTGCTTAGTTCTCCAACAATTTGTTTATCTTTGAAGAGCAGGTCCCTGACTGTGTGAACTCAGACACATCCGAAAGGTTAAGTAATAATACAAAAGTAGATCAGGGCCACAAATGTGTTATTTAAAATCATGACAAAGTTCTGACTGTATTGAGGAGGTCTGGAAGAAGAACAGTTAATGGGCTTATTTCTATTTCAGCTCATCTCCACGAGAAGCAGCCTGGGCAGGAGAGAATTGAAAATACAACGTGAATTTAAGTGCTCTGAGGCTGATCTGAACCCATCAAAGTTGGTGCAAAAGAATTCACAGACTTCAGTAGCCTTTGGAGCACTTGATGCGTGGTCTCCTAATTGCAAAAAAGAAAAAAAGAAAACAGGGAAATTAGTTTGTCAGCTGCCATGCACTGAAAGGAGGAATCACTTCAAGTCCAGATAGGAATTTTTTGTGCGTGTTTTAATTTTGATATGAATCTTTTGAACAATGAGATATACAAATGATAGAATTGACAAAGAACAGAGCAGTTGAAAAACATGGAAAGGTGTTTTTGCTGTTTTAAAACATAGTTGACAATGGGGAGATTTACTCTCTAGGCCCAAATCAGATATGTTGTAAAGAGGATAAAGATGTAATTGGCCTAGTAATTGTAAACCAACTTCTGTCCTGCATTTGTCAAAACTCTATCTATCATTCTGAGGAAATGTTAGCTGCAATGTGCCTTTCCTGGAGGGCTGACCAGAGTGTCTCAGGTCTCCTCTTCCACCTGACTGCCTGGCTCTCCCTACCATTAAAAGGAAGAAAGGGAAACTGCCTGTGAGTGTCTTGTTCAGTTGTGGAGCCAAGGCACTCATTGGTGCCTAGCAAGTACTCTCAGATCCTAGAGCTTGGAAAGAGACAATGGGTTTCTTAGATGATGTCTCCCAGATTTATTTTTCCTAGAGGAATACGAAATTTGAATCCTGTTTTGTTTTTCCATAGTCTCCATAAGCATCTCTATAAAGCACAATTCCTTAATGCCTAATTTGCTTCTATTATATTCCAGGCAAATTAAGAACAAAACCCTGTGGGAATGAATGAAAAAGTGTCAAAGTGACTGAGAGTAAGTTTCATGGGACTTTAGCTGAAATTTTAATTCCCAAGTTTCTTTTAAAACATGAATTAGGTTCCTGAGTCACCCAGGAACTAATGAAAATGTTCCTTTGAAATGTGTCGAGGAGCTCAGACAGAGCAGAGTGACACACAGTCCTTGGGGCAGGATTGCCCAGAGACAGTGACAGTAAAGCACATTTCATGTTAGCTGTAACATTTTTAATGAAACTTATTAAAAAGTAAAATTCATGCATTGTGCAAGGAAGTGATAGACCTGGCTGGATGAAGGGGTTTTAAGGGTAAAGAGAGCCCACAGTGCATGTAGTGCCTGGAAGCGGTGGGACCTCAGAAGTGCTGGAGTGTACCTTGGTCCCTTAGAAAGGCCCAGTCCAGCCTCTTTAGAGTGGCGGCATGTTGTAAGGAAAGCACTTGATGTCAGTGCTAACAGTCATAGGATGCTCTCCAAGTTGCCCTGGTATAAGTATCCTCTTTTGCTGATTTCTCCAGGCTTGGAGAGTTTCATGATCTCTTGATGCCAATGTACCGTCAATCTGTGGACCTCCCAATAAGAGTCATATTCTAAGCTTCATGTTCCTACGGCCTCCCTTGCACTGACAGGAGATGGGTGAAAGAACCAGCTGGGTGCAAGTTAATTCAGCACAGTGAGGCCAGGGATAAAATATGGTTTTCACCCAGATCAGTTTATCAATCTGGCTCATGTAATGGCAGTGTGGGGGTAATGCTGGTGTGAAGGAAGGGGCTGACCTTTCATAGGGTACCTGCACCTCCACCAGTTTAAATCTGTTGCAAAACTGCAGTGTAGCTAAAACCCAGCAGATAATTTTTGGAACATTTTTTTCTCTGTTATAGCAGAAAGACGTTAAATTTATCCACATATTACAACTTCATCATTAATAAGAAGGAAAGTAAGTAATGAGACAATGTGTACAAAATGAATGATTTTGTACGATACCAAGTTGTCTGGCGAATTCTTTCATGAATGCTCTCTGTGTGATATTTCTATAGTATAATAGATTCTGGCTGTTCCCTCTAATAATTCTGAGCTTCAGGGTAAGATTTTATTTCTCTTTTGAAAGTAATATGATCAGTGGTGCTAGCACAAAATTCTCTGTGTGTTTTTGTGCATCCTTAACACTTCTTGGGATGAAAGTGAAACTTATATTATTTAGAGCAGTTCAAAGAGCTAAGTTCCTTCTGTAATGGTGGTTCCTGCTAGAATTCCTTATGAAAAAACATTAACCAAGCTAACGGTACTACAAAGCATAGTAGGTATTCTATGTTTGCAGAAGGAATGGGTCCAAAAAGCTTTAGAAAATGTTGGTTTCTTTGCACAAAAGGCGTATTTTAAAAGTCACTCGAGGACAATGTAGATATTTGTCTATCCAGGAATTTTATTTATATGCTATCTGTGTGAACAAAGCTCCTGGAGATGAGGGTAAAGGCTTTTTGGCGAAGTATGAGGTAGCTTAGGACAATAATGATGCAGGCACCAGCACGTGCTTTGATTGAATTTCTTCTTTGCTTGTTAGTTTAGATTCACTGCTCTGTCAAGAGGATCACAGAGCTTCCCTGCCTTCCCTTCCTTTCCTCCACTTGCCGGGGGGAGAGGACCACTCCTGCTGCATCCATTGAACTCCCAAGCTCCTGCCCCTTTTCTTATTTCCTGTGAAGCTTCCCATTTTATTTTTTTTCCATGGGAAAGTTTATCATGTCCTCTCCCTGCAGAGCCAGAGCTGTGTCTGTGGTGCAGTTGGAGAACTTGCTCAGGCAGTTCTTCCCAAGGCACAGGGAGGAATGAGTTTCTCATCTGCTAGCACAAATGTGTAGCTACTAAGTGGTTCTCAGTATTATAGGGTCTGAGTTTTCCCCTCAAATTGCACAGTTTCTCATGCAAGAAGAATAACTTCAAAACCAGAATGTGGTCTTCCGTGCCAGACATATCCTTCCACTGCCTTCCCACAGTTGTTTCAATCTCTCTAGTGGCAGCTATCCTATTTGCTTCAAGATTGAGAAGAGCTTTCCTGCTGCCTCCTGGGCAGCAAGGACCTTTCCTTATGCTTGAATAGGCAGATCTGTTTCCCTCCTCTTCTCACTACTGTGCTAGGCTATCGGGTAAGTCTCCAAGGCCTTCTTGGGACTTTGTTGGGGAAAATTAAGGTCATTCTGGAATCACTGCTGTGTTTTAGCATGCGGTTGCTGTCCTAAGAATTGGATTTCCCTAAAAATATTCACAAACCAGAGTAACTTCTGTGCTTGGGTTTTGTTTTGTTTTTTCTCTCAAGGTCCTAAGTTGTTACTAGCTGTCTCACATGTCTGTGAGTTCATTAATATGTAGTAACACCACCTTATGATTTTTATTCATTGACACAAACTTGGTTTTAGCTGTTTGTAGTAATTAAACTTTTTTTCAGATGTATTTTTGTATGTTTGAAAAAAACAATGGCCCATCAAGCCCTGCTATTGCGAGGACTCACTCATTAATAAACAAAACACTCTTTGTGATAAATCATGCCAGGCGTTTGAAGGAAAAGATGATTACCTGCTTCAACAGCAGTAAGACTACCAGTAAAAATTCTCCCATCACCTACACACACACACGATCCCGTAAAACAAACATACGCAAGTACTTAACAGATGGACAAGTGAACCTTGGGATGAATGTATTAGAAAAAACAGAGCAATCACTGTGTTTTTCAGCAGAAATTATATTAACATCTAAGGACCAGGTTAGAAATATTTTGATCAGCTAGAAGTATAATCTCAGTTCATTTCAAAATCAGTTTAGGTCTTCATCCCTGTTACACAGATAATATATGATTTGTGTCGCTTGCTGTGAGATTTTTAGATGGCATGGATCTGTTGTCAGATGAATTTTTTGCTTTGTCTTACACCAGAAGCAGCCTTGTTATCATTTTTTTTCTCCCTCTGTGCACACTGAGGTCCTACAGTAGTTTGAGAGCTGAGGTTGCCCTGATGCCCTTGAGGAGTACTTTTTGCTACTCAGCTGTGCAAAATGCCATGTGTTTCTTCCCATCACTGCTCTGCAGAGATGACTAATAGACTGATAGACTCCTATCAGTTCACTGTGAAGCCTGTTGTAAGTGTCTTTTTGATGGCCTGAAAGAGTCCATAGAACATTGTTAAAAACTGAAGAGACCTACAATGAAAGCTAAATTAATGGCCAAAACAGATCTCTAATCTAGCCAAGTATTTCAGATGAGGGACTTTGTTTTTGGAGGCTGCCTTAGCAAATTTTGTATCGTACCCTGGGATGAATTGCAATTCAGAAAAATGAGATATGACTGATAGCTACTCTTTCACCTCTCCGGTTTAGCTTGTCCTTGGATCTCTGTCTTTGTGTCTTTCTCATCTGAAGAAAGGCACTGAGATCTTCTTCATTAATGTATTGTGCAGCAGTATAAATTATGTAAAGGAACAGCAACTGCAAAATGAAACCTCCACAGAAGGTGCGAGTTGTGAGCCAGGGTTTTTGCACTAGTGAGACTTCATTGAACTTCCATCAGGATGCTCTGCTCATCCCACCTCCATTCTCTCAGTGGATTGATTAGCTTTCCAGCATGGTGGTTTTACCATTGCAGTCAAGGGATAACAGCAGGCACCATGGCTTGTCGGAGATTTTGGTGGAGGGATTATTTCATCTCAGTGTATTTTCCCATTTCGCTTGGACAAAGAAGCTCCTAAGGCTTCTAATTTTTAATTCTGCCCATCAGGAGCAAACCAGTTCAAATTCCCAATAGGCAGCCTGCAACAGTAAGGTTTCCTGCCTTATTTTTAAGGCATGAGATGGTCAGATAAGTTTTATCTTCTCTACAGTTCAGGTTTTTCCCTTCAAGCAACTAAAGTTTTTAAGGTTTGGAAAGTTTCTGTGCCAAATCCACCTGCAAGTTAGGAAGTTATTTGGGATTTTTTTGGCAGTAGACTCCTCTTTTAACTAACTGATAAATAACCTGAACTGGGTATCAGTTACCGTCTGAAAATTATTTTTATGTTTATGGCAGCTTTTTCATATTCTGTGACTTAGTTTTTACTTGTGACATAATTTTATGATATCGAAATATGGGTTATTATGATGAGTTTCCTTTAGACTAGACTGAGATGGATGGGGGTTGGAGAAGTTGTCCCAGTTTTACATCAGTTTAAGATTCTGTGACTGAAATAATAATTTTCTAACATTAATGAAGTTCTGTAAATTTGATTCAGAGGCCATTAAGGTCAAGGGTAAGACCACCTGTGCCAAATTCAGAGTCTTCTAGGAAGTCTCCCGTGCCTTAATTGACTGCAGCAGTATCAGAGTCACAAGGTGAGATTATGAATGGTGCTCTATGGTGCTGGGAAGCTCTTTGCTCTTTTTCCAGAAGACCAGGTTTCTTCACATTGATGCCCTGGCACGGACCTTTTGAGGTCACCTTGCTGCTGTATTATGATTACTTTCCAGATCATTCCCTTTCCAAAAGCTTTTGTTCCCCAGAAGGTACCACCTGAATAAAATTGTATTAAAAGACAAGAAAAGCCACCAGCAATGAAAATTATTCTCTGCAGATTTAGTAACTTCTACAGCATCTTCTTGCCTCTCAATTCTATTTCATTGACATTGGCAATAAAAAATAACTACTTAGAGACAATGTCCTTCAAGGCAGGCAGTAAGTCTAAATGGCAACAGCTAAGAAGACCCAGAGAAGAACATTTAAGATACATGTATTATTGCTTTGGCTTATCAAAATATGCCAAAAAGAGAGTCCATTTGCTCAGCATTTGTGTATGCTTAGTGCAGATGGGAGGAGATAGAAAATACTGGGATATTCTTTCTCCTGTTTTCATTAGCTGCTAGACAGAGTGATGACTATATAGAAGGCAGCACACACTGAGTTTATGCTTAGAACAAAAGAACTGAAACCAAACAAAGCTTTATTTTGTGACAGCCACAGCACTTTTGGTAAAGACCTCACTGTGTCTTTCCCAAAGATAATGCTTTATCTCCTCCTGAAAACTGAAGAGGTTTATTGAAGGGTCAGGGTATCACTTCCCACCACATTTCCTCTTCTGTGACCAAAACTTGGTTTCATATTTTTCTTTCCTTCATGTTTCCTAGCACTTTTCTTTATGAACAGAAACACTGCTCAATAAATAGTCTACCTGTTGAGAAGGCACATTGTGGCAGATTCCTTAGGAAAGCTGCAGCTGGCTTGACATTTTTGTTTCATCACTGCTCTAAAGAATTGTTTTGTTTGTGGATTTTGAGAATGACTCACAGAATGACCATCTATATGTTCATTTCATAAACATCATAGATTAACAGTAACTGCATGGTTGGCCCATGCTCCTCTGCCAGCTCATGTTTGTGTAGACTTTTAACAATAAAAGAATACTCCAGCAAAATCTGGGCATTAGGATGGTTCAGCCAGTCAGGCTTACCAGCTGAGTGTCTTTTTGTTCATGTGAAAACATATATATACATACTATACCTCATTCTGATTCTGGCGTGTGATGTGTGACACCAACACGGGCAGGAGCACGTGAGGACTGCAGATTCCCAGGGACAGTAAGGGATGCTGTACAGTGAGAAAAGAGAGACTCAGATGGGCTGACTGGGTCCTCCCTGGACTGCTGCTCTTGCCTGCATGACCCTGTGGGCACATGGGGTTTCCCTGAGCAGCTCTGGCTGCAGGGCTGGAGCCGAGACAGCTGGGGAGATAAGCCAGCCTGCTGAAAGCCAGACATATTTCCTCCCACCCACTGCACATGTGGGTATTTTGTATAGCTACAAAGCTGTTTCTGATTACCTATCTGCAGATGATGATGGACTAACTTGTCCTGTGTCTCCCCCTCCATCTGTACAACTCTCTTATTCCATTTTTTGTGCTAGAAATACAGAATACTAAATGCAGTGTAGCACTCCGTGTATCTGACTTTCAGCGCTGCTTGGGAAACCCTAAGGCCAGGACTGAAATAAGAGCTGAAATCCAAACAATGTGTGACTGAACACAAAACAAATCATGGCTTTGCAAGAATATGTTGTGACAGCTCTGCCTTCTCCCATAACTGCTAGTCAATTTTTCCCCCTTACATTTAAAAAACATAGTATACATATTGAACCAATAACTAGGTATGATGGAATATGCACAGTGAAGCTAAAAACTGCTGAGATGTAAAATCTCCTAAAATCCTTTTGCAGAGGCTGGGTGATATTCTTTCTTCCTCTCTCTTTCTTCCTCTCATCCCTCCTTTCTTTTTTGCTCATGTTTGCTTCAAGATAACAAGCACCAAAGGCCATTTCAAATCACAATGAAGAAAAAAGGGGTGGAACTTACAGTAAATTTTGGAACACCCATCATAACTGGGCAGTGTCTGCATGTTTTCAGGTGAAACCTCAGACTTGCTAAGGAGCCTTGGCAAAAAAGTTAAGAGTCATTCCTCCTCACGCCATGAAAACATCTAATAAAACAACACTCTCCTGCAACATACCCCTCTCTCTTCCTCTGCTGCACTCCCCCATCCCTGCTTGTGCAGACCACCCTAGGGTGGTGAAAACCAGAGTTCAGTTAGGTTGCTTAAGTCTTCTTAAAAGAATGGTGCTCAGAGGACTCAGTTGTGTTAGCTACAGGGTGAGGCACTCTGAGTCTGTCTCTCTGCTAAATCAGAGTCCTCAGCGACCAGCTGCTGGTGCTAGGAGAGCGGGTTAAGCCCTTGCTTTGCCCTGGCTTGTGTTGCCTTTCCACAAACCATCAGGGAATAGGGATGCTCAGGGTGGCCTGTGAGCATGTGGGTGCAGCTCTCAGCTCCTGCTGAGGGCGCTGTTGGTTAGACAACTCCCATCTTCAGCTGGATTTTGACAGAAAAGCTTCAACTGTTTCACAAAATGGAAGTGTAAATGAGGCCTTTCCCATTTCTCCTTGCTAACAGCACTCTGATGGCAGAGATCCTTCCCTCCTGGGGATCCTTGCGGGGCTTTTAGGGTCAGGTGTCAGTGGTAGGCACCCTGAGCCACTGGGCATGCATTGCTTCTCCATGGGAGTACCAGTGTTATTAAGATTCCTGTGTAGGCAGCTAAAGAAAGGGCAGATGAGGGAAAAGCACAATGAAGAGGTAGTGGGCAACTCCAACTCTCCTTATTTTTCCCCTTTGAAATCATTCTTTCTGTTCCAATTTTGAGTAGATTTTAGGGTATTCATTAATCTGGAAAGCAAGAACAACTTCCAGACCATTAGTGCCATGGCAAATTGAAACACTAGCCAGGCTGGGCTTACAGTGCCAGGGTCATACAAAATACCAGTCAGAGCAGGCTATTATGTGCCAGGGTGATTTGAGAGAGCAGCTTGTCCAAGATATGAATGCCAAAGTAATTGGAAATACTTCCTCACAGGTAGATGTATAAATCAGCAAACTGTTTTAATTTAACAAAGTATGTGTGATTATCTTTCGCCAGACGAAGGAGCGGTGTAGGCAGTGAGCAGGGAACTGCTGATAGTTTTAGTGTCTCTAAGTGCTATATTTCCTTATTCTTATGGCATTATGGGTAAAGTTTCATTACAAGACATCACAAAAGCAAGGTTGCCAATCCCTGAAAGCTGCATACTGTGCGCTCTGATATCCTTTGAGGAGTGGGGAATTCTTGCAGGTTCCAGAGACCTGTCAGTATGGGAAGTGGAAACATAATTTAGCGCTTATGTCCTACAGATGATTTTGGCTTGAGGAGTATTATTCAGCACTCTCCTCTAGAGCTCTATAAAGCCCATGTTAGCTTCCTTAAATATCTTATCGTCTAGCCACTGTTCTGGCCTGTCACCTGGCTCTGGAGTGTCACCCTGTCTGAAAAATCAATTTATGTAATGCTACACTAATGGCAGATGGGATTCAGAGTAGACTTCCAGCTCAGAAAACATGACTTCCCCCTTCCCCATGCACAGTCAGAAAGTCTCTACTTTGTTAAGGGAAGCTATGTTAGACTCCACAGCTTCTGGGCTCCATGGTCCAGAAACCCCAGTTGAATCAACGATGATGAGCGGTCAGAGTATTGTGCTTTGTAATAAAATGGTGGGAAAGGTGAGTGGGAAAGGTTAATCTTCTTAATGTTTCTAAAACTCCTGAGAGCTTCCTAGTTCTATAACAAATAGCCATGAGAGTTACAAAACTCAAAAAGGACTGGTTGGTTGTTTGGGTATTTTTTCTATAAGGCTTGCTCAAAGAAAGCAATATGACTCTGCTAAGATTTGTCATCTTTGGATTTCAGACCTGTTTTTTTCAGGTTGAAAGAATATAGGGAAGGCTGGCTACAAGTAATCTAAATTTCTGACACACCTGGGATCAGGTCATCATGATCTTTGAGAAGCCTTGCAAAAGAGAGCCTGAATTCATCCCAGAATGAATTCTTTCTTGCACAGCAGATTGAAAACTATTAGAAGTGTTCATAACATGATCATGTAACTCATTGATACCTAAGCTGTATAAATCCCATCACGTGGGCATGACAGGCAGCTTTCGCACATTAAAGGAAGCCACACCAATCAACAGCTGAATAATCTGTGTGTCCTGTGCAACAGAAACTTAATCTCTCCTCAGTCATCAGCAGGCATACAATGCAAGACAGAGTTGCTGGGCAACTTTGGATGACTATGAATTCATTGTTTGCAAAAGAGGTCACACTATTTCAGTGTTTTTGTATTGAACTACAAGTTTTTTATATTGAACTACAGTTATCTTACTCAAATATGTATGCTATAGTTTGCAGGATGTTATGCTTGCTAGTGTGTTAAGCCCCAATTTGCCAAGCTCATTTATGTTTGATGGTCCTTCCATTTATTACCATGGGTCTCTGCATGCCAAAACCTTCTTTCCACCACTCCAATATAATAAATAGAGATTTCCCGAACTCCAAACTTCCCACTGCAAAAATAACAGTGAAGAATATCTCCAGCAGTGTCTTTCAGGAAAAAAATCTCAGGTGTCTGCACAGGAAGTGCAACATGTGCACCCTAAAGAAGAAATAACATCCCTGCACTAGCATATACATCCACACATGATGTGCAAAACTAATGTCTAATTCCTCTCAGAAATACATTTGAGTGGTTCGCCATTTTGTGGTTCTTTCATGGTTGTAAACCTTCCTGACGGGCTGAACATTCATAGTCCATGACCGCCAGAGTTGAGACCTGATTCAAGAGGAGGTGGAGGTAAGTACTAAGTATACCTAAAGCTAGTGATTTATGATAAAATCCTCTTCCAGTGTTTTTTGCAGTACACAAAACAGTGTACATGAGTCTTGTATGAGGCTTAGATATGCCAGTATATTTCTTTTAGTATTCATAAGAATTTTCTAGGACTACACAGCCAGTTACTAGCAGGTGATTGAGTGAAGATGGAAGAAAGAAGTCATTAGAAAACAAAATTGTCAGTGTTTCTGTTTTCTGTTTGTCACTGTTTCACAGTGTTTCACACTGGCAAGGTGTGTGGGACAGTATGGGCCAGTATCTAGTCCACTGGGCCCCTCCAGTGCTTTGGAAGCATTGGAGATGGAAGGC